>CAJQZM010038149.1:0-31482 GCA_907164665.1 Colias nastes | reverse complement strand
AACCGCCTGCCGGATAGATTACGCCGGTACATGTGAAAGCTATGTACTATGCCCAACACTTCACCACCGGCTAGCCGGCGCCGGCTACCCGGCAGCCGGGTAGTGTGAAAAGGCACTAAACTCTACGAATTTATTGGAATACTAATAGAATTATTATTTTTTACTCAAGTGAATATTACTTAAATGTCATAATTAATTAGTTATTACAAATACTATGAATTCATATGAAAAATTATACCGAAAATGATTGAATTTAGGATTACACTAATCTTGTCTAGACGAAATTTATTACCCCGCGAAATTCTTCGCGTAAAACTTGATAAAACCTTTGACATAAAAAGAAAACAAAAATGTAGGTTTGCTCATTACTTCTTCATTGTTTACCTTATCATTCAACTTACATTAAAGACTAATTTATTGTTTCTAACGAAGTGCAAAAGCAAGTATTGTTTTCTTTGTAATTTTTTAACAACAGAAACAATAACCATTTTCTTATTCAGTGAGAGCATAAAAACATTTAAAGCTGTTAAAATGAAATAACATAATGTAGTATCTAATTGAATAAACTTTATAGTACTTTAACTCCCTTAGCAGAAATACGAAACAAAAAGACTTTTAGTCGTTTCTTTTTATTTCAAATGTCAGTGAAGAAAGTCGTTGACCGTAGAAACGGTGACGCTAACGTTAGCTTGATAAAGAGTGGAAAACAATGCCATACTTTTTGTTGGCTACACTTCACACTAAACTACCTTTTGTGATGCCGCTGTAGAGGCAACAGAAATAAGCTTAAGTGTCCGTATTATTTAATACGATATGAAAAGTTACGTTTTAAGTTATTATCTATGTGGCTAGTTACTTGTTGTCATTAGGGGATTAATTACTTTCAGTAGAAAACGGGTAATGGCTTTGTAAAATTGCATAATATTTTATTACACACACACACACACAAATGGAATCTAAAATAAGTATTACATTCTGTTATTCCCTAAATTTCGTTAAAAATATACAAAAACATTTTAATGAATTCTTTACATTTTTGCTAAGTTATGTTTAAATTTTCAGCGTTATTTCTTAATATTACCTCTGGAATTATTTTAGGACTAAATTAAGCTTTGTTTTCATTAAAGACGATACCGCCACACCCATTCCCGTATAAAGATGGTTTTAAACAAAACGTTGAAAATAAACAGTACAAAATTTGCACTATAAGCTTTTAACTGTTCACACAGTCCATGTTTTGTACACGAGCTCAGAGCAAAAACGTCATAACTTCAGAGAACTCTAACGCTACATGTTTTATCTATTCATTAAATAAAACTTATTTTATTTAATGACGTCATGAAATATTATGACCCTTATTTCAGACGTTTCAAGGAGATTTCAGTTAATTAGTTGGCGAAAAGCTGAAATAATGAAGCTTGCAGTTAAGATATTAATTGCATTTATATTTGCTAGCATTTATTTCTTTTGACAAGTCAGATGGGTTGCATGTGCTTAAATAAAATGTAACTAGGTCAATGTTAAGTCTGTTCTGGTAGACAGATTTTATAATTGATGCTATATTATAATCAATGCTTATCAAAAAGTTTATTTGAGTTTATCGATATTCACGGGGAACCCGTAAGGAACAAAGGTAAAAATTGTAGATATTTGGGTAACAATTATAAATGGGTTATGTTATACGTAGGAAAATGGTTTTACCGCCTCGTTACTACCTAAATCCTTCCATTAGTCGTTGTTTACTCAGTCGGTGCGGAATTCTTGAGAGGCCGACTCACGAAAATGCCCCATGAATATGCGATGACACAAACAGTACACAGTTTTTCCATTTGAAACCATAATGAACTTCACGCATACACCTTATTTGTTTTTTAATCAAAGAAATATTTAAATATTGAGCTACCTTGCGCTCCTGTACGGAAGAGATTGTTCGTTATATTTACATTGTAAATCATTGTTACTAGAGCTCCTGCTACATAACATATTTATGGCCACATTACGTCTTTGTGTAGGTATAACAATATATGCCATACATAATTCAACTAAAATTTGTGAAGTCTACTGTTCTGATATATTTCCTTTATTATTATGAGACTCAATGCTCAAATGATCTAAATTTTTTACTTAATGTTTTATTTACTTTTAGATAAATATTTTCCTTTTAATAATATAATGATAATAAATACTAAGAAGCTGATAATAAACAATTAACCAATATCCACGCCCTAACTCTATGATAAGTAGAGTCATATAAAAACAGTATAACAGCAAAATGTACATTTAATATAATGACTTTAAAATGGGATGCGTGTAGCATTTCATTATTATTAGCAAAATTTCAACTACTATTCATGAATTATTCAATACCCGCCTTTGTTAGGAACACAATAATACATCAATCAGGCACAACGAATCTTAAAAATTAAAAATAAACCTTTGTTAGTATTTCAACAATGTAATTAACTTCGTGCGACCCGAGTTTCTATTTTAACTGTGACGTCAATGTCGAGGTCATGCAAACTTATGACATCATTAAAAATTTATCAAGAAACTTGTAAATGCTAGTCCGTTTTCTAGTTTGATTATTATCACAAAATGTGTTTAACTTTAAACTTCTCAATAGAACAATCTTATTATGCATGTAATAAGTTGTGAAGGGAAAACGGAATATGCCTTTATAAACAATAAACTACTTTGAATGTTATATATTTTATATAAAGTCAAAAAGATATATTCTTATAATCGATATGCCTTAATAAGCTTCAGATTAACATTAAAAGGAACGTTACAGTGTCGGCTACGTCAATAATAATTATTTATTATAATTAATTTGTTTTATTCAAAATAAAATGGACGCATTTTAAAATGTATACAATTTCAATTTCTAAACGACTTTTACAAGCGGATTAATAAAGCAACCTGTTTATTATTTCTATTGAGATATACACGCAAGGAATAAAAAGCTTTAGCAAATAAAGTTTCCAGTGAAGCAGATGATTATTTACTTGATATGACAGCAACGCAAACTTGTATATCGTTTGTAAGCACGAAAGGTAGTGAAATGGCGCGACACAGAAAGTGTGATTTGTATTTACCTTTTAGTTTTTCCAGTGACATTTAACGCTTGCAAGCACTGTTTGATGAATTATTTCTAGAAAGATCGACACTTAATACAACCCACACATTTATTCACCCACGCTACTTTATTATAGTATTGGAATAATATCGAATACAATTTCATTAACATTTTAAATGAAAAATATGTTTGGAATAGTAATGATCCATTGAAATGTTACATTTTTTAGCCCTAACCTTGCATTTTTTAGAGGACGCAATTTTGTTTTTTTGATGTGTAGGGGGGGTCAGTGTGAAGCTAAAACCAAGTTTGTGGGGTCGCCACCCTTGTCCCACGGCCGCCATCTTGAAAATAGCGGTTGAAATGGTTTTTACGATATATCTCTTAAACTATTTAACTGATAAAAAAATATCGTTAACATTATTTGTTGTAAATTAAATTCTCTACAACTTTGGTGTAGTAACTTTTAGTCGTAGAACTATAAATAAAAAAGTTATAAGCGAAAATGTTCAGAAATTAGAGCCATTTATATTTTTCAATAAAACTTTTTTTTATCATTTTACGAAGAAATGATATCAGACCATTTTTGTAGATTGTTTTTCGAGGAACAACTTTTATGTACAACATTTTTTCATAACGTCAATAACTAAGGTTTTACAGCGCTCTGAAGTGAGTACTATTTTTCAGTACTCTTAACTATACATATATTGGCTATTGGCTCTTTTCTCATACTCCAGAACAATAGAAGCACACTGCAGAACATTTCAGACCTGCTTTTCGACGTAAAAAAAAGTCGCGCTTCCAGACTCTACCTCCTGGGTGGTGGGGAAAAGATTCAATAATTAATTATTAGTGATATTGCAAAATTAATTATTAAAAATATTATAATAACAAAAAAAACCATTACTGATGACAAATTATTATTAGTACACACATAATATAAGTATACTGTATAGTTCAGAGTACTGAAAATTAGTACTCACTTTGGAGCGCTGTAAAACCTTAGCTATTTAATTAATGAAAAAATGTTGTATATAAAAGTTGTTCCTCGAAAAACAATCTACAAAAATGGTCAAATATCATTTCTACGTAAAATTATAAAAAAAAGTTTTATTGAGAAATATAAATATCTCTAATTTCTGAACATTTTCGCTTATAACTTTTTTATTTATAGTTCTACGACAAAAAGTTGCAGGATCAAAGTTGTAGAGTATTTAATTTGCAACAAATAATGTTAACAAATTTTTTTTATCAAATAAATAGTTTAAGAGATATATCGTAAAAACCATATCAACCGCTATTTTCAAGATGGCGGCCGTGGGACAAGAGTGGCGACCCCACAAACTTGGTGATAGCTTCACACTGACCACCCCTACACATCAAAAAAATAAAATTGCGTCCTCTAAAAAATGCAACCCCAAATGTAACTTTTCAATGGACCATAAATAAATAATAAAATAAAGATACATGACACATATGTCATTATATTAGTAACTAGCACGTACAACATCAACACTTATGAAATGGATACACAGCACACAAGCGCAGCGTAATAATTAATTTTGTATCTCGCTTAACTTTGTCATGGCAAGTTGCCTCGAAATTCTGGATAAAAAACAGGTAGTTTAAACAGAGGCTCGCATCTACGCGACTATTGTAGGTGGCTGAATGCCAAATGAGTTTTGTGATGTAGTTCTCTCGTGAAAAGGCAGATAGTGAACTTTGCGACGTTACAGCCACGGTAAACAGGTATTTAGCATTCTTTCGCATTCACCTCCATTTCGTGTGTAACTTTCGTCAGAATGTTGAGCATATCCCTAAAATTTTCCACAGCCGAGTTTGTTGGTACTTAAGATAATGTTTGAAGTTTTTATTCGAACATTTGGCACGGTGTTTTGTAGCAAAATCAAGTGAAGCCACGGTAAGGTGAAATAACGATACAATTTTAAAAACCTCATAAGATAATTTGTACATCTTGAAGAAATTGATGAAAAAAAGGTTGCAAGTATTAACGCTTCGTTCCTTGTATCTTTTAACATTTACGTACGTCAGTTTTAATACAAACAAAATATAACATGTAAATAATTTTAAAACGCTCACTTGAACGAGGAATAAACTCCGCAGTAGTTTGTGTCATAAACGCGGATAATTTGAAGCAATTGTAATTTATATTTTTCATCCAACTGTATCTGGAACAGCGAATAAAACCTTCGCCACTTGCACTCACTCCACTTAAAGTACCAAATTCTGTTGTGTGGAACCATTCCACCGTGTCACTATTTGTTAGCTCTATTATTCGTTTCCACTGACAAGTTTTGAAACTTGTGTATAAAGTCTATATTTTTTGTTTGCTCATGCGAAGTTCTATTTCGTTACCCTATATTTCCGCAAAAAAATCAACAAATTAATCAAAAGTTATTTATCCTAAAACTAAACTGAACCTAATTATTGTGTCTATGGCAACATGAAAAACACGTAGTGTCACAAAATTAAAGCTATAAACGAAGCTATTTATATTATCGAGATTCAGTGGAATTGAATTGAAGCCTTATTTTTATTTCTATCCTGTAACTTTCGGGCACGCCTCCGATTTCCCTGATATCGGTTATAATATAAGCAACTAATTGGTTAAGATCTGTTTTCCGCTCCTTTTTTTCACCTATACCTAAAGTATACTCGTGTTAGTAATATTGTACACAGCTTACTACACAGCATCTGAAATATTATTTGTCTATCAAACTCAGACTCAAACTCAAATGAGTAAATTCCCTAGCAACTCTTTAGCAACGTTCCCGTGTGAATATGACATGATTCATTTCGTCAAAATATTAATTTCCTTTTGGTATATAAATATTCCATACACGGTTTCGCACGCGAGGTACCGGATAAAAAGTAGCCTTTATGGAATTTCAAGTTCATTATCTATCTGCTGAATTCGAATTAGTTCAGTAGTTTTTGATTTACACAAACTTTTACCACTAATTATGAGTATTTAACAAATTTTACAATCTATTACGTAGATTATTAAATCCATCCTAATCAACTTCTATTTCCTTTGCTTCATACATTAAAAAATAAATATGTACGTGAAACGTAAATTATTCATAATTTAATACAATGATTTCATGAAAATTTAACGCATAATATGCCCCAGCAGGTACAATTATAAACGTTGTCAGTAATTACAGCTGGCGCGTTATAAATATTTGACTGTAAACTATTAATAGTTGTATTTCACGAATGTATGTACAACATTCTGTAAAATTATTAAATTGTGGACGATAAAGGAATTTTTGATAACAATCAAACAGTAAACAATTCTAGGTAAAATTAGCGTGTTTTTAAATTAATAGAAGTTTTTTTTAGTTGCGTATAATTCAAATGTAGTCAAATAAAGAGTACATTTTTGTTAATCATAGTTATTTAATAATAATAAATTAAAGTTACAAAGGTAAAAGATGCCATAACATTATATTCTTAAAGTTAAAGCATCTTCAGCTGAAGAACAAATTGTAAGGCTACCGGTAACAGCAAACCGTAACACAATAAAGCCAACATTTGCACAAACTTATTAGTATAATAACGTAGCTCTATGTAATGTTAAAACTAAATAAGAGGCAAAGCAAACTTAGTGCACAATAATCTGTTGGTGGCGAATCAACAAGAGGCGTCGGACGCGCAGCATTTCCATTATTTACCGTGGCGGTTTGCGCCGGTTTCCACACAAATGAATTGGACAATAAAGCGCCAAGCACCCGTCAACTTTTCCTTAATGAAACTTTTTGATAATAAAATGAAATGGGGGCACTGAAAAGTTTACCCGCTTAATCTTTGATCAGTTGCTTTGCTCTGTTTTTGTCACACTGCAGATCCAGTATTTTAGCGTCTCGAATAAAAAGTGGCTTTGGCGGCAGTTAGTTCGTTTTTCCATTTATTCCTCGCAGTTTTATATTTTCCAGGAAATTTTGTTAAGTTTCGTATTTTTTGTTTTTGAAAATACTTTACATTTGCAACATTGTTAGGTACCTATGTTAGGTGAAGAGCATAAATAAATTATGTATTAGTACCTATCATATTGCAATATCCTATTCCAAAATTTAGGTTAAGTGGTTTATTTAAAGAGGATTCTAGTAGTGAATAACCATAATTATTATATACGGATTATTACAGATTTGTTAGTTAAGTGAGTTTAGTATTATAATATTATGAATAATAAGTGTTTTTTTTAGTAAATACTAAAATCCAATATACTTAACAAATAAGGTATTGTACCGGGGACAATACTGACAGCAGAATCCTTTTGTCAATCAAACGTAATGTTGGCAACATAGTAACTTATTTAATTAATCTTGAAGCCCTCGACTCAAGCAAACTTTGAAATGGAATCAAATATGTATTTAATTAAACATCTTAGTTATACTGTGACATGGGTATGTCTATTCTCTATAGTTTATGCATGTAATGGTACTATTACCCATGCATATTATAAAATATATTAAATATAATTATTATAATTTGTAACTAAAATAACTTAAAAAATGAATACATTGCTTAAATATGGTCTTCAAAATATTCAGATTTTAATATTATTTCCAGAACATTTTTCTATTACTCAAATGCGAAAATTCAAATCCCTAATGTATATAGCGCTCAACTTTTATAATACCAAGTTGGAAATAAAATAAAAAATTGTTTCCGCTGCTATTTAAATGAAAATGCTTTAACCAAAAATTCTGGAAACGATTTACAAATAATAGTAATTGTTCCGCTTCTTTATAGTTATTTTTGAATGTTTATGTTCTTTGTTTTATTAATCCAATGAATAATGTAAATCGTCTGTACACTTTACTTGCATTGATCTTGACTGATTGATTGATAGATACAAAAAAAACAAAACAAATGTATAACTTATATTTCACAAACTAACTGATAAGATTTAAGAACCTTAGGAACAACATTTTACAGAACTTGTGATAAAACAATATATAAACACAAAGAAAGTTGCCAGAGACTTCTAGAACCAAATAAAATTCGAAATTGAAAACTTACTAAGAGTCTGACAAAGCAATTCGCGCCTACATCTACACTAGCGAATAATAAATGAGACTTTACTAAGTTTTCTCAAATTCTAGATTATAGGTTTCCGAGAAACGAAGAGAACATGTACTAATGCTACCTCGGAGTACAGTTAGAATAGATAGCCTTTATGTAGGTGATCTATGTATTTCACAAGGCTCTTTTACTCAAATTTCTAAAGTTAAATTACATTTTTTCGGCTCACTGTTATAATCGAAATTTGATGGACTTTATTCCCTAATATGAAGTAGGTACACAAACACAAACACACACACACACTCCAATACACATACTCCAGGCGTCCATGTAACGTGCGTCGAATCTCTACGACTGTAACCTTTGTTAAACTGTATTATATATTATGGATATTGTTCATATACGGCACAATATAATATGGCTGGAAGTAATTTTTATCAGAAAGTAGCATAGTTTAAACAAGAACACGAGTAAATAACGTAAATTTGTGCTGCAAACTCGCAACTTACTCGCATATTTAATACAACTTGAATCCTTGACAATATTATATACGGTGTACAGTTTCCCCAACAAAGTATACTAGTCAAGGTATACACACTAATCCCCTCTAAATTTACATGCAAAAGACTACCTACTGGCGTCCGTAATTAGATTTTTTGGTTGTGTTCATAATTAACTCCGTGTAATATGAGCTACGGTAGTTAAAATGGCCGTATAATTCCTTTTCTTAATAAGAATTAACTTAGATTATGTAACAACCTTACCTAAAAGTAAATAATTATTCGCAAAACAATCCATAAGGTGCTATTAGAAGTAACTTCTTTAGTTTCAGATTACTTACTTATTTTTTTATTTTTTTTTTTGCAGATAGGGCAGTAAGGCTCTGGGCTGTGGATTGCTTACAACTACGTTACAAATCAGATTATTGGCCCATTCTTCTTTAAACAATGATAATATGCTCCTTATTACAATCACAGAAGATGTATTATGTAGGCACGCAAAGCATGTGCATGGCACATACAGCAATAGATTATGAGGGTAGCGCCGCAGTGCCAACGTCAAAAAACTTTAGCAAATTAAATTTAAATTATGAAAACACAAACTTTATAAGATAAGTTTATTTAACAGTGTCTATAAATTAATAATATTAATTCGTATTCGGTCTAGAAATGATGCGCATGTTACCTGTTTCAGTATGTATCTTCTCTTTTATAGCTGTTGCGAAATGGACTACTGCTAAAGCCTACAGAAATTTTCAGTGGGCAATTAAGTATAAATGGGGTAATATTTGTTACCTACACACATGGGCTTTTATATATTTTACTATCACTTCTTTAGCTATTTTTATAATTTATAAAGATTGGATTTACCATACTAAGTATACACTTGACACAAATTACAAACTATAATTGTGCTATATTAAGCTTCGCATTATAAATTAAATCGTTCGCACAATGCATGTATCCCAACAATGGACACTATGTAACACTATCGAATATTCTATTCAGTCAATATGAGATTATAAACTCAGTTTATGCATAGACGTGGTGTAATACAGCAGAAACTCCGCTATTATTCGTGAAGTTATTTCAATAGATGGATGGAATTGGAGTGTACACAATTTATCTACCACGATGCTCTAGATCCATCCAAGTTCAACTCCACTTCCCTGATACAGATCCGCTTGTAAAATCTGATTCAATAAAGCAAAAGTTTGGACGTTTTTATTGTCCGTTGGAAATCTATTGGACATTGTTGGAAATGTTACAAAAACACAATAAGTCAATTGTGTTTATTATAAAGAAGAACATGATTTTTATTTTAGGTAAATATTAGGTTATTTTCTGTGACGAAATTTTCAGGTGTGGTATAATATCATATGAAAAAAGTAACAAGAAATTTTCAGTGTACATTGCATATAAAAACTGATGGAAAATTAACAAAGCCTTTTTTTAATAAACACAAAGTAAAATATTCCCGGAAAAGCAAAAAGAATTGCATGTAAAGCACTCAATTTTATTGCCAAAAACCTTTAAAATTGCAACGTTGAACACGTTACTTGAAACTACATATAATAGAATGTGTTTATTCCAGTACTTTAATATGAATTGATCTTTTTGAAATAATAGACTCAAATATCTTTATTAGATTATACGCATAAGCCAATAAAAGTCTAATTTTAGCTATGATTAAGGGGATATTAACTTAGTAATTACGGGCTTAAGCTTTGTAATATGTATCTACATAGTACATACTTATTATTAAGAACATATTATTGTAATGCGAAATGATGAAATTCTTATACGACATAGGTAATACAATTACAATTCTTTCGCTAGTTCATAAAGCAAATAATAACCATTGATCAGGCCTGGTCGTGTTTACGTCAAATAATAATATTACCTACATATTTACTGATTGGATCCGTATTTTATCTCTTTTATTAATTCTTAGAATTATGTACTCATTAGATACTCATCTGAAGTCTTCTTAATTACGACTTTGTGGAAATCGTGAGTAATGATTCCGTGTAATATTAAATAGCTCGTACATTAAGATAATATAATTACGAATATTTTTTTTATAAAAGAAGAACCTAATATGTATATATTTCATCATTTCATGTATAATACTTATAAAGTTAGATTTATCTTGTCTGAATAAATATTTGTATATTGAAAATAGCTTGTTTATTAGCAGTAAAATGATAAAAGTGTTAATGTAGATCGATTGTTGTTCAAGGCAGAGTTGGTTGAAGCAGCGAAGACGCTCGTTCGCCGCCCGTGCACTCGCTCAGTGTTCAATGGCCCGAGATGAAGTCGATCTCATGAAATTCGGAGTCTAACCGTCCACACTCTATTTATTCGTCTTTATACATTCATCTTTGTGAATAAACCTTTCTTTTACCGACTGATTGGTTTTTACATGCACCATCTATATTTTATGCAAACAAATGATAGCGAGATTTTTTTTAAAATTCGAAACATGATAAATTTATAAAAACGAGTAGTAATGAGTGGATGGTTTATGTACTATAAATCATTATATTATGTACCAACTACTTTCAAATAAAGCAATTATATTTATATTAAACAAGAGGTGAACGTCCACTTTATTAACAAATAATTACATCGCAACATACGTCTCAAACAATTTAATTTCGCCAGTTCGTAACCCGGCGCTGTCGTTGAACTTTGGGACAAATTTTACACCTCGATTTTATTTACACTAGTAAGTAAGTAGTTACAACTCGTAACAATAGAACGGTCAAAACACTTTGTTTTACAATACGCCGTGATAACCTAATGACCTTATAAAGCTGAGTGAACTCCTTTCATGACAAAACGCAATAGAAATTTTCACGTGGAAAGTCAATGCAAAGCTTAGCATTCTTAATATCATTTATGCATGCACGGCGTATATTTCATTGAAAAAGAAACAAAACCTTATAAATAACGGGTTAGAAATAGCATACACAATGTAGAGGTGTGCTTTTTATTTTTATATCGTAATTTATTACCAGCTAAATGAATAGCTTTATAGTTTATTTATAATTTTATTAAGAATAATTTCATAGCTATTTGTATAAATTACAGTTAAAAGCTACGAATGTTGTTATGACCTTTTTTGAACATGATTTATTCAAATTCTTTGTTAATATTTAAATAACGAATATCGGAACATGGAAGGTTTTGTAGGAAAATTTTACTTCTTTTATACGTTATATAACCAATTGTGGAAAAACTTAAGGCATATACGGCTATATATAATGTTGTGACTTCAGAATTTCCAAGATAGCTTGAAACTTGTAAGGTACTGCACCAGTACCTTAGGAGATAGTAAAGGCAAGAAGGCAATCTTATTCTGATATTATCATCGCTATCCATTCAGTTTTGAAAGTGAGTATTTAGCTCGTTTTTTATTCATCCTTTATAGGTAATAATTACGTTGCATTTTTCATATATCTTTTTGTTATTACAATTGCAGATTTCCATGTGAATTTATCGGCAAAAACTCGTTACCTATGTATATGAAGAGTCTGATACTGAATGCGTCCATAATCGTTTCTCAACTCACGCCAATTATATGAAATAATATAAATGCTGAACGAATAATTAGAATTTCAATGAAAAAACATTAAAAAACATTTTTGTACTCACTTTGAATTATTTAATAATAATTATTCCTTTCCTACGATGTCAGGGCCTAAATTGACGATTTGTTTTGTTTTATATATTGGATTCTCCAATGATTAACTTATTATTTTCAACGCAATTTCCTCTGTTTACTTAAGGTATTATATTAGAAATATTATATAAATAAAAAATATAACAATATTAATATAAATTCATTGTATAACTTTATTGTACGTTTTAAAATAAATTCCCTTTTTGTTATCTAAACACTATACTATCGCACCTCGTTCTACGAACAGCTCGGCCGCACCTAGCTACACTGAGCTACTATATAAGCGAGGTTAATGTACATAAATACCTTCAATATTTAAGTACATACAACTTTAAATGGACACATCATACTTATATTTTATATATTGGGAAAGCAAATGAACGGATACTATGTTTTGCTAACTAAAAGTAAAGTCAAGACGCTCTAACTAAAAAAAGTTAAATGTATATATATGTAATTTCAATTGGTTTTAGGAAGGAATAATATTAACAAAGAATTTGAAAAAATTTATAAAATAAAATGTGGATATGAACTGGCGCACTGAGAAATCGACGCAAGACGTAAGTATATTGTAAAAGGCTGGTAAAGAATCTTCATACTAAATGTTATATTCCAAGATAAGAAATATGTACTATAAGATGAATAAAATAAGTATATAATGAAACAATGAACAGAAAACAAAATGAAAATATGAAGTTATAATATGATGTTATATATGTGTATTTTGATTACCAAAAATGGCTAGAAGCATTACAAAAATTACTTTATTTATATTACATTGTACACACTCTATCTACAAAAATCGATACAAACAAAACTTCTACTACATTCCTCAACTAGGCAAGTGTCTCGACTTGACCCAAAGGTCATCTGGATAAGATCGCTCCGTAGCGATAAGCACAATAAGTACACAATGTCTTTCTTGATACATATCTTGAAATAAAGGATCAAATGCTATAGACCGGGAGATACTGACACAAAATTTCGAGTCATTTGTAACAGGATGGCGGTTCTACAGGGGTCTTAGTACGCAATGACAAAAAGAAAAACGATGGTGTGAACGCTGGTACCGGCGGCTTAGTCGCGTGGGCGTTAGTCGAACTCGTCGGAAAAATAGCGAAGTCAAACGATTTGTAACACAAAAATTTTAGAATTTACCGATAGCCCATAAAAAAGAAGTAGGCGGTAGTGTCATGCCATACTTTTCCGGTGTGACTTACAGCCCGCCATACCGACGCGAATGTGTTGATTTAAAAAAAACAATTCAACCATTTGTACCAGGCTAACTTTTGCACAGGTAACCATCGTCGTGCAGCCATTTACGAAAATCGCCATGCCATACTTTTCGGACGATTCCAAATGGTCGCCATACCGCCGAAAATCTGCAATTTTTTTTTTTCGCCGAACCATTTGTAACACCCTAAATTTTTTTTTCAACAACTCCTGAATGATTATAAATAGAAGTGTGATAATGCCATACCTGTGGGAGGTGGCGAATGTGTATAAGATTTTTTTTTTATTGTATGATTTTATTCGTATTTTGAACGATTTGTAACAGTATGGCATTAATCTTTCCTATAAGTTTGAGGTTCAACAAATATAAATACAAAATTTCAAAGATCTAGGTGGTAGAAATCTTCACTTCTATAAATTAATAATAAATTTATTTATGAAGTATGGCAGCACTTTTTCCCCCTACTAGAAGTATGGCAAATATAATAATGGTCACATTTTATCAAATACTCTCCAAAAATCCAAATGCAATACTGGTACAAAAAGTTTGGCGAAAAAAAAAATTTTTGCAGATTTTCGGCGGTATGGCGACCATTTGGAATCGTCCGAAAAGTATGGTATGGTGATTTTCGTAAATGGCTACACGACGATGGTTACCTGTGCAAAAGTTAGCCTGGTACAAATGGTTGAATTGTTTTTTTTTAAATCAACACATTTGCGTCGGTATGGCGGGCTGTAAGTCACACCGGAAAAGTATGGCATGACACTACCGCCTACTTCTTTTTTATGGGCTATCGGTAAATTCTAAAATTTTTGTGTTACAAATCGTTTGACTTTCGCTATTTTTACGACGAGTTCGACTAACGCCCACGCGACTAAGCCGCCGGTACCAGTGTTCACACCATCGTTTTTCTTTTTGTCATTGCGTACTAAGACCCCTGTAGAACCGCCATCCTGTTACAAATGACTCGAAATTTTGTGTCAGTATCTCCCGGTCTACTACGAATAGTCATTAATAGTCACAATAATTTATAATATAGACAATGTTTTAAAAAATAATAGTTCATATACTTCAAGTATAGTATACATAAGTTATTGTTATTGTCGCCCCGTGCCACAATGCAGATTCCTATTCGTAGAAGAGCCACTTAAATCCCCGACGAAAAGGAATTCGGATAGTAGATACCTATATTATTAAACGTTAAGTGCTGACATTCCTGAATCTTAGGATCAAAACGATTTTATAACGCTTCATTTTTTCTTTTGAAACTTCATTTACTGTATCAAAATAGTCATATACAATACAAGCCTTGAAAGCAAAATAAAGAATCCACAAGGAAAGCTGGATTTAATCAATTACTATTTTAACAACTGAAAATACCTGGAATTTACAATTCTTTGTTGAAAAAGGCATTCGTTAAACGTTATTACTGAAAACGGGAATCCATTAAGTCTGGCAACAATAATGTTGTCCGTATCGCTCAATAAGCAGAGCTATGCGTCCCGATTTCCGACGCTGTAATGACAACCTTTTGAGTCGGAGCCGCCTGGAGCGCATTGCCCATCGACCGAACTTAACGCGAACAGAACAAGCAACAAAACAGTAATTGCGAATCGGGACCATGTCCGCATGCAACTCAGCAACTGTTGCGTTTTATGTCCAGAGCTCCGCTAATGAATGTGCCGTGGAGCGGCGCGTACACAAACCTCAATGCTTTTCATTTATCATTTTTGTTTCCTAATATGAAACGACATACAACGCTAATTAGTATTTCGTCGTTTTTAAACTTTCCTCACATGTTTTATTTTTGAAAACACGTCTCATTTGCTTGTGTTCTTTCTGCTATGAGTTACTGATATTTTATTAATTACAAGAAATATAACTTCAAACTTATAGTATATAACACAAGCTGCATATTATGATTAACACAGTTATTTCACAAACGTCACCGTAAGCAAATACTACGGCAGAAATAAAAGGCAAGTTAAGTGGCTTTATCTATTTACTTTACAGGCGGCCTTTCTTAATCGCATTATGTAACCTCGGCCTTACATTCTGAACCTAACGAGCTAATTTAGTAGCCCCTTGAGGACAATTTTCCTTATATACGTATGGACCGATTCAAGGAACAATATATATGAGGGGTTGCATTATTAATTAAACGCCAATCGTAATTGTTCATTACGCGTTAGAACAAGTCAAGTAACAGTAATAAATAAAGTAAGGTTTACTCGTGATACATGCCCATTACAATACATAGGTATACCTATAATTAATAATAATTTTAGTAAGATATGATTGGATGGAGATCCCTGCAGATAAATTATCTTTAGATATTTACTTGCTTTAATATTTAATTTTCCATTCGTTTTCTCTAATGAAGGTTCTCAAAAAAAGTTTCAATACATAATGTATTAAATTTTAGACAATGTGTGTCGCGGGTGTTAAGCTTGTTTTTATAACTCTTTTTACCTGTGCTCTAGACTGAATTGAAACAGAATGGAAATGTATAAAAATCATGCGCAGTATCTTCTTCTTCTTCTATTCAGTGGGCACCCAATAGATGCGCAGGATCAAAAGACTTTGTTAGTGTTTGACAGCCGTCATTGTTATTTTGACTCTCTTAATATGTTGTTAATCTAACTAACTGAATTTATACAATTGCGTAACGGTGCATTTACATCAAACGAACATAGTGCTAGAGCTAGAGCATTCTTTCTTGATCTTTTAGTGTAAACGAAATCTCGTATTCAGTGTTGTTCAGTATTAGAACATTGCATAGAATCTTTAAGAACAACGAAATAATGATCTACGCTAAGCTTGATCTAAATGCACCGTTTAGCTCGTTTTAGCTCGTTTGATGTAAATGCACCGTTAATTGACAGCTATAAAACCCAACGCTGTACAAAAATTAAAAAAAAAATGTACAAAAAACAAAGTAGTCGTATACCGATAACAAATTAAAATCTCTTTTATTTGCATTTACAATGTACGTCTTGACCTTGTCAGCCAAATTGTGCAAATCGAAGACAACAAATGCAGTCAGGTGGCAAATAATAGTTTACTATTGTTTAGTTTATTGAGTTCGACCGTTCAATATAACTGCTCTAAACTGATAAACTGCTAAAGCAGTTCGTGCATTGCGTACAAGAATGTTGTAATGAAACCGCCGATACCAACAGCGAGAGCTTTAAGCTGTCAAGCTCGGTTGTATTCAGCTATTTGTGTAAGGAGTTTAATTCGTAAATCCATTTATAACGATTGACGATAATCAAAAAAAGTATCTTAATGTTTATATCTGTTGATCGCAATTGATATAAATTACATTTTATATTTAGAGTTACCCTAGTGTAGGTAAAGATATGTGAACCTATCAAGGTCAACGGTTATTATTCCATAGCAAATTAAACAATCCCCATATTCTATTTATTCACAAACCATACTAATATATAAAATGCTCTTCCCGTCCTTGAGTAAATTAAGCTATTAGTCTCGAAATCATTGAATGTAGTAATTGAGTAATATCACAACTCGTGTAGCCTTCATCTAGCTTCAGCCGTGCATCCAACATCGAATCAAACTGTTTTGATGTTTCATAGCGCTATGCACTGAATACGCAATCCGCAAAATAGCAAAGTGCAAATGGACTGTGTTGCTAGTTCACGGTAGATGGTTTCCAAAACTAGAACTGAAAACCCCTGTTACTATTAATTGCTATCTAAAAATAGTTAAATGCTTTTAGAAAATAGTACAAAAGTAATCTAATGGACACTACAAGGATTATGGAAGAAAGAAAATATTAATAAATCTAATAAAACAGTTTTCTTATACGTGACGTTGTCTTTCTATTTCTTTCATGTTATTGAAAATTATGTATGATAAAATTTTTATGTATGTAGTAAAAACAAGATATAGTAGGTCTTATAAATTATTATTATAGAATGGTAAATCATATTTATTATAAACAGAAACCAATATTGCAAATAAATTGAATTATATGCATAGTTAACAGCATGAATAACTTTAATTGTTTGCTAATTATCATTCAAAGTATACTACTACTCTTATTCAAGCAGTGTTCCCAGTAACTATTGTAAGAGTCAATAAAAAGTTCTGAAACATGTCGTTTAAGCTTAAAGTTGTAATGTTATGAAACTATGATAAACAAAACAATGCATACCGAACGGAACATCCAAGGTTTTCGAGCGGCTATCATCCCTTGTTTATCAAACTATCCAACTGAGATGTTTACGTAGCACTTAATTGAATTAAAATAGATGTAGTGGTCGCGAAAAGCGCGATGGTGCAAAGAGTACAGCGACGTAGCGTCCGCTCTCACAAGCGGAGCGGCCAGCACTGACAGGTCCATGAGGCCTCCCGCCACCCCTCAACCATCCCTAAAGCTTCATCCTTCGCCCCTGCCGATAAGGTGCAGCTTGCCGCCTTCGTAAAACTGCTGACTATTTCTCGGCTAAGCACCAACTTATTAACATAAAGTAAATGAAGATGCACTGAGTAGCAGACACTAAGACCACTCATTGCGGCGCGGAAAAGAAATTGCAAATGCATGCAATTTGCTCGCTATTTTTTAAGATTTAAATGCATTTTAAAAAGTTATTTTTATATTTAATTTTCCTATAATAATAAAAAGATTACGTGCAAAATTGTATTTATAACGTAAGCGATGCCCGCCCATCAACCTCGCACGCGTCACGCCGCCCTATTAATGAATGTTCTTTGAAATACAATCTCTGACATTTAATTTTTCGGCTCTTCTTTGTAACGTCAGATTATTTTTATTGCGTAATTGCGTAAGGAAATTTTTATTTTTACTCTGCAATTGATGTAGGCGAATAATCAATTAGGGTAGATTTATTAAACGTATGGAATATTTCAAGAAAGAGTAAACTGATCTATTAAAATACTGATGTTTTCTCTTCTACAGGTTAGTTACTTTTAAAGTAATAAACAGGCTATATTATGTGCGGGACTCTTTGTGTACACATAATGTAATATTTACCGAAACGGAGTACAAAAGAGCATTATTTGCATATAAATAAAGGTGATATAAAATCAATCTTAAACGTCCGATATTTGTTCTCATGTTCCAAAATGTTAACCATATTTAACAATTAATTGTCGACTTGACGACAGTGAACGAAGTGACCGCTCTGGCACGTAGACAGCACATAGACGTTGGAACTGGGCCGACACATACGTACTAATGATAATATAAATGCATCAGAGTCGTTCATTTAATGTAACACAGCTGAAATATCTATCAGAAGATAACAAGTTACAAACATAAAACATAAAATTCGAGAATTTCAACTTTTATATTTATTACTCTTCGCTCTTCATTTTTATTAGCGATAAAAATTATTATAGTATCGATTTAATTCAAGGACAAATATATAATTTTCACGACTCAATATTATAGGCCTACGTAGATACTTTATAATATCACAAGGGTAATTTTCTGACTGAAAGAGATATTTAAATTGTAACTAGGCTATATTTTAATAGACATCGTTAAATAATTCAACCCACAAAATTTTAAGTTACTATTAAGGAGCTTTAGAAATTATTAAGGCGACTTTATCGTATTTCGCACAATAAAACATAACCTTGAAAGTTGAAACCAGCCGCAAAGCGTTAAAGAATTTTATGCAAGACTACGACGATCAGTTGTTCTGGTTCTTTGTTAAAAATTCATTAAAATTTTAAAAAGACGTTTTCACAATAGAGAATTCATTCGCAGCGTGTCAAATAGATTCATCCATTGAATGGACGAACTTTTTACCGAATTGAGTTTGTGTTAATATATAATTGCTACTTTTATTTACTGGATGCGATATTTCCGGCTTAAAATTGATGCGACAATTTTATGTACTTCCTTGTACAATTTACATTATTTTATGTGTGTAATATAAATCATTTACCTGCAATAAAAGCATGACTGTCAGCTTTGAAAATTGGAACATAGGTACATAATACTAAAATATCTACAACACAATACTTGTTTAACAAGATCCCTACTTATTGAGATTACCAACAACAACTTAATTCACAAAGTGGAGTTTTAAACATTCTTCATTCATTCAAGAGTTTTATTATAAAATAAGTTGTTCAATGACGTAAGGAAATATTTTGGCGGGTACTTATGGAGCTCCTTCAGTGGCCGAAAGGTCGGAAGCTACGATTAGCCTGCGTTTCAAGTCTTTATAGCCAGTCATTTTCCAAGTAATGTGCCGCTCAAATTCAAATTTCACCGAGGGGTTTCGCCAAATCTCTTTGTCTTATAGAAATACTGTTAAAATTTCAATAATTTCCGTCAAATTTGTGAATACTTCAAAATCTATTTCAAAAATATTCCCTACAAATTCTATTAGATTTAAATTGGCCTTTGTTTCGCACGATGAAGAAATTATCTTTGAGTGCGTGTCTTAAATTATTAAAGTAATCCTCGTTAAAATTCCATCACCCCCGAAAACGTTTACGTTTTAATATTATAATACTTTTAGCACGTCTTATCTAATTTACTAGGAAAATTGAAAATTTGTGTCAAGTAGGTTCTTACTTAGTGTATTTTCATTTTAACATCTTTCAGTGTATTCATTTCTTGTTAACTAAGACATTTTTTTTTCTTTATTTTTATACTATGGGTTACTTTATTAGTCCCAAACTATAATTTTATTTACATTTGTTGATAAAGAGTATATTATAGTTATATATAAAAATTTATCCATCCGTATACAAGAGAAATCTACATGTTATTAAAAATGTAGATAACTATTTATTTATTAAGAACCTATAGGCTATACCTAGTACCTACAAGAGTGTAAAACCCAAAAAAGTAAATATAGCTTTGCACCCCGTCGCTGTCGTAGTGTCAGTGTGGTACACTGTCGAAGATTAGTCGTAATCACTCAGAAACCTTCGGCACGTGTACAACACTTTTTTGAAGATCATCACATGATCAAATGGATTGTTAATAATTATAAATTTAAATGGCATATTGACAAATTATTTTTAAGTATATAGATGATGAAGGGAGAATTTAAGAAAAATACATTGTTGTTATAGCTAAAAAATACAAAATAATGATATTCCACGTTACCAAATAATTTTATTCATAGAACAAGGCGCGCACATTATATTATGGATGAATTTTAATTGCCTATAATGAGATTTCCGACCTACGAAAACTTATTTGTCAATTACGGAGGTGCATATTATTTTGGAAAATTCCAATTTAATAAAGTCTAGATATCCAAAAAGATGATGACTTCGTACAAAATATGCAACTTCAATAATAATTATGTCGCTCCTTGCTTTTTTTTGTGACGTACACTTAAATTGTTTTTATAAATATATTATTAAATTTTAATAGTTTAAAAAGAAGTAAAACAAATACAATGCTTTTAATTCGCAATTGACCATTAGCGAAAAGTATTATGAAATAAACGTAAACGACTCTTTGATGCAATCAAAATTCTCTTGTTTTATCATATTTGAATGTTATCGAGCACCTGGGGTTTCGATTGTAAAATCCTATTTTATAATTTCCGATGAAAGCTCGCACGCCAATAGGTACAAAACGCGGTGCTCAGGCCGAGCCTGTACTTGATATTTTTATAGCTCCTCCATATTATCATGAGTTATTGCGGAGCAATTTGAATATGAATGGAGCTTTGACAGTTTCATGTCGCCCTGTAAAGATGGAAAATGTATATGTGCTCGGCGCTCGAAATTATTTAACCCAGAATAAAGATATTTATAGGGTACCCGTCGAATATTTTGAATGACATGTTAATATTTATTCGCATTTTCTTTCCAATTCTACATATTACTTTACTTTTTCGTATCTTCATGCGTGCTGTAATGTTTTACAAACCTCTACATAACGAGGAATATTTAAGCCAAGTGGGAAAGCTTCTTGTAAATCTTATATCATATCTATCCGTACCGAAAGAAGTACTTGACACAATTTCTAAAATGAGATTCCCGTCTTATAATTAAAAACAACCATTAACACTGAGAAGTTATAAAAGTATGCGTAATATGCGTTTCCATACTCGGCGTTAATTTCTCCTTGAAACGCAACTCGTAACTCTTGCAAGCTTATCGAAAATTCTGCAGACTTCACATGTATTTATAATGTAGGTAATGATAAAACGACTTCCTACGAAAGCTGCAGTAGGTATTATCTAATGGCGAATTAAACCTATAGGCCGTTGTCGACTGCAAGTAGCTATTGAGGATAAGAAAAGGGATGTTTAGGACAATGGAAAACGCTTTTACGCGATTCCACAAAAATGCTACCACCTTAACGCAGATGCGTTGAATGCAGATCGTGACCTAATTCGGCTCGAAGCCTGAAGCATCTATGAAAAGAAATTTCTTTGTTTGAAAATGTATCTTTTTCATAATTAATATGTTGAGTAACAGAAAATACCCTGTAAATAATAACATGTTCTACTCTTTATGTTACAATAAATATTAAAGGTTTTTATGTCAGTTTGTCTCTTTTGTCTGCTATATACTTTAATCATTTCCTGAAAATCAACCATTTCCTGAAAAAAAAAATTTACACTTTATTCATTCGACTTGCATTGTTTTAATTTTACAGAAATGTATTTATATTAAACGTTAAAAATATTTATTGGAAGCTGTTTTATTTCTTACGATTACTTCATTACTTAACGGCTGACCTCTGAATACGCGTTATTTCATTTATCAATGTAAAAATGTGTACCGTGATATTTTATTCATACAATTTATGATAAAATAAACAGCCAAGTATGCATATTTCAAATTCTTCAAGAATAACCATATTTATTTTATATTCGGTATAGACCCTTAAGTTAATATTGGTTTATAGTGTCGACGTTATATAAGAGCAAGGATGGAGCGGTCCCTACTTGTTAAGCCAAAAGGGTTCTTGCATTACGATTATTATAGGTAAAAGGACCATTTTAATGTGCTGATGTTGAACCTTTTATATTATTATCATTTCGTATAGATCGGCAAAGTCCTTAATAGGAGTTCTTGAAGTTTGTAAGTCTACACATTTGAGATGGCGGATGGTGTGAATAACAATAATATTTTAAACCACCAAACATAACATTTTACTAGGTGTATTAATAAAAAGATAAGTAAAAAAAAAGTAAGTAAGTTTAAAGTTATTTCATTTCGCTTAAATTTATTATTTAATCTTTACCAAATTAGACATCATTTGGTTTCTCCAGTCGTTCAATAGGTACTCGTACGTTGATTTTAATAATATTCTCTTCATCCATTTTCTTTGCTCAATGCCCACAATATTTTAGTCAGTTGTTTAATGATTTGTGTAGTTTTTTATTTTTGTTATTTTCATGTATAAAAATTTGCGCTAAACCAATGTATAATATTGAATTGAATCATATAAATAAAAATATGTACCTATTATTATACTTTACTAAAAGACAGGTTCATTAAAAAAATATCAATTTAAATTGAGATAGTTGATAGGCTCATACGTTTATATAATATGCTTTCTTTAAATCCGAAGAATATTTTTGTTGCTAAGATAGTCTATAGGATTGAATAGACAACGATCCACTTTACTTTGGCAACCCTGTGAGCTACATCAGCAAGTTGTATATTAGAGTGCAGTGTGCAGCTCTGAACTTTCAGAAAAGATATTCCAATTCTTTGTGTTCTTTTGTACATCTGCAAAGAAACATATGGCATTCGTATTTATATTTTAATATTATAAAATCATGTAAGAAAGCATTTTTTGCCGTTGTGATAAGTATCAATTATTCTTTTCATTCAAGATGTATATGTCTACGTTGTAGATATTCATGCAAAATGAGAAAGAATATTACAATAAGTACTAGCTGCGCTCCGCGGTTTCACCCGCGTGGCTCCGCTCCTGTTGGTCTTAGCGTGATGATATGCCTATAGCCTTCCTCGATGTATGGGCTATCCAACACCGAAAGAATTTTTCAAATCGGACCAGTAGATCCTGAGATTAGCGCGTTCAAACAAACAAACAAACAAACTCTTCAGCTTCATAATATTATAAGTATAGATTAGTAGTAATATTATAATGTATGGGTTAATATTATTATTGTTTTGCCCTCAAAATAAACTGTTTAGAACTAAGTATATTTAGATGTCGTATGTTTTGTTACAATGCTGTGAAATCTGATACACGAATAGGACAATTCTATTAATAGAAATAAATGTACAAAAAAGACTCAATATGTTGTTCATGTTTTATTTTCCAAAATTATTTAAAACATTACCTATACCAGATTTTTAGATAATAAATGTATTTATAAAATAACTTGAGTTACATTATTAAATTGTTGTATACGATGAACATTTATAACAGGCAGGACAGCATTATCAGATGATGCATCCCCTGAGCCTGTAAATATCCCAACGCACAGCGATTTACCCGCGCTCGAGGCCAACAGCCCTACACAGCCATACCTACATCCTCACAATAAACGAAAAATAATATTCACTGATTACAGTAATAGCCTTACATATTACAATTGAGAAAAGGCTCTGATCCAAATCCAATTTCCATTAAGTTTCCGTATGAAGGATGTTACCGAGAATACAATGATTTTTCGAAGTCCTTTGGGGCAACAAGTTGATGAAATATTTGTTCAATCGCGTGTGTAACATAGTTTCATTTATTTCACTTCAACCAAGTCACTCGGCTGAAATAACAACAGTACCTACGACGGACGTGAATCAGCAATAAATTTCAATGGCAATTTATCTGCTTCATTATTGCTACAAAATACTCTTCGAACAAACTAAAATGGAACAAAAAACTTTATTAATTCAGTGTAATGAACAGCTTTCCAGTTTAAAAATACGTCTGTCTTTCTAGCATTCATTCATTATATTTAACGAATTATTGTACTAATTGACCCTTACACCCGAAAATACAATAAAAGCAATGAACTTGGGAATCAATAAATATTATATTAAATATTAACTATTTAGTAATGTTAATTCACAATTCACACTGAAATTAGTATTTGAACGGTAGTATCTATGCTATGATACAAGAGAAACCCATAATTAATCTTGTCCAACGTGATAGCTGTCCAGCTTTCACGTTAATATTAAATTATTATCAAACCGAATTGGAGTTTAATGATGATTGGAACAATATATCGTACAATATTCATTGATGGATAATAATTATATGCTGTACAAAATTAATGAAACTATCAAAATATAAATGGTATGTATCATGTCGAAGATTCCTAAATCGATGTTAAAAGTAGGCAGCCGAAGTGTCGAGCTACTACATAATTCATAAACATGGATGGCATCTTCACTGCATTTCTGAAGCTAAGAGCGCTGAGAGCTCTTCATACCCTGAGCATGCTATCCTCTCAGGTTGCTTTACGTCATCCGTGAGCATGCCTTGGGAGAATGTAAACAACTCATTTGATATGTAGTATCACAAGAGATTTTCAATATCTCATGATCAAATATATGCTACCTTGATAATTTGATAAAACATCTATAGTTCATAAAAAACGTGAAAATATATTTTAACATTGGTGAGTTAAATTAAATACTAAAGCAAAATTTATGAATATATCACGCATATGCGTAGGTATATACCTACATACTGTATTTAAAACGCACAATATATAAATTTATTTATATTTTCTGCTAGCGCGGACCGCTAGCAGAAAATATAGGCCGGCTTCGCCCGTGGTACATGTTTATGTTTTCTTTCCATAAGAAACAGTAAACATTCGTATTATTCTTTGTTTTGATAAGGTTTTGTTATTAAATATTCACAAGCGAAGGTGTCATTGTCATTCATGTTAACGGATTGAAGTACTTTTTGTTCAACTGAAAATTAGGCTGAAACTCATTTAGAACATTTTAACGCAATATCGAACAGGAGTAAAAACAGTGTGTACCTACCCACTTTAAAAAGTCATGAGCACGAAGCAGCTCAGCGCTAAGAACCCTTAAGTGTCGTAGAGTCGTTAGAGCCGTAGTCAGAACAGCATGCGCGATGCCTCCCGCCAGATTATTTAGTTAAGAATCTTTCAGAAAATCTTAACAAAACTTCTCACCACTGCAGTTGTTAAAACTCCTTATATAAAGACGTACCGACTGTATATACAATCCTCCACGTACAATCCTCTTCTGATATCGATTTTTTAAATTATCACAATCATATTAAATCTAGATTTGAAAGTAAAAATACTTTTTGAGTAAAATTAAATCAAGAAGAAAATGCAAGCGTTCGAAAATTCAAACTCAAGGAAATGCGCTAGATATCAGATCCGCACTTCAGTGAACAGCTTATCTAGCTTTATAGGTACGTGCTTTCGCAAATATGTGTGAACTAAATCCATTTATATTCAGCTCAGACAGGTATTATTAAATGTTTCAAACGTTAAATAGGATTATAATTTCCTCAGGAATGTTCGTTGAAATTTGTTCGTGCCCATATATTGTGAGGAATAAGCGAAGCTGAGTCTGTATTCGCGGGCGGGCGTACAGAGATTTACAAGCGTCGTTTTTTAAACAGTGCAGCTACAATGAAGTTCCGATAGAGTCCGCACTCCGCAAGGCACGCGGGTATCGACGCCGTGCATCGCGCTCGCAGCAGCGGGTGTATTGAGAACATATTTGGTCGTGTATCGGCAGTAATTGGCTGGGAGCGGGCGGATCGATCGCCCGATGTGACACAAATACCTCGTTCCACCACGCAATCACCCTCAGTAATCCACTATCGACCTAATTGTTTTTTCTAATGACCAATGTTGGAATCAATTATTGCAATCCATTACAACTTGTTGTTCATTTATTAGCTCATTCGACTGAACATTAATTACTTTGATTTATAGCCATTCATTATAGAATGTATGTTAGTAGGCACAATCACAAACATAAGTTTAATAAGAAATTGTATTGAATTACCATTGCCATTAAGACGAATTTACGAACCTACCTACTCCACCTTAACTGCAACAACGCTACCGCATATTTTTCCTCACGGTAACAGAATGCAATTATGCTTAATCCCATCCATTTGCGTGCTAAGTGATTTAAAGTTAAGAATCTGACTGAAATAGAACGTGAAAGTCTTGAAATGGCTTATATTTCACCCCACGCCCCACGGCAATCTCCGAGGATTGCTCTTGACCTGCAATGCAAAACGTCCCAACAAAAGCTTGCATCAACATACTGTAGCACTAAAATGAAACAAACTGAAACCTTTCTGAACATATCAAATGTTCATCATATTTAGGCCATATAACACGGAAACACTTTAAAAGAGCTCTACTTGTTGAAGAAAGTTTTGTGTATAAATTTTATAATTACCTGTATACTGAATCCGTAATCACATAAATCCATCAAACGATATATTTTTATTGTTGTATTGTTGTGGTTAATCTATATATCATGAAATTGACAAATTCTATAATATAAATTTGCGGATGCTTACTCGTACATAGGAAGCGGCATTTTTCTTGTTCAAAAAATTAATAAATAATTGTTAGGTAGAATTAAGTAATAAGTCAAGTAATTCATTTCAAAATCGCACAATATATTCTGCAATCCACGCCACTTTTAACGTTCTGAATAAAGTGCCACAACAATGGTGTGAAGTCAACCATTTTGGAATGTTCAAAACGAAAACAGCGCTATAAAAATATCTATAAATTTTCAGTGTAATATTCATTGGATTTTTCGGACAGTTGATACAAACTATATTTTATTTGAATTTGTATTTACGGAGAATTTAAATAAATGCTATATGAATTCCGAGAAAATTTCACCCATTTACCAATATGGGTATCCCTTCCTTTACACGAAAATTTCATTATTTACACAGCTTTGAATATGGAACCAAATAATACCTACAATAAAGTACTACATTTATTTTCGAGAAATGCAATTAATGTATTTAAAAAATATGTAAGTAGGTATGTATTCATTTATCAAGATTTTTAATGGAAAAGCTTTTATTTTTACTACATTTCTGCCTCTGTCTGTTTAACGCAAACACGTTAACGTTTCGTAGCGGCCAATTCTTTGAAGACAAAAATTGTTAAAATTGTGCATGAGGGAATATGTTAGTAAAATTTGATCGATACCTTTAGATTGGATTGTTTGCAGTAAGCCTTGAGACGGACGCAGCGGTCGCGTCAGCCGTAAACATTGTGCCGCTCCATTGAAATGTTGTCTCTTAGGGCTATGTTTTATTGAAAAACTTTCTACGTTTCGCCTCCAGCTCCCAGCGCTCGTAACCACAACCATCTTTTTCACTATCAATGAAAATTGCTTTTATTTTATTATCTTTACAATTGTATTATGAATTGAACTTTGTCGACGATGTCTTTATTATTAAGCACAAGAGCTCATATAGAGCGAAGGTAGGCTAATAAACAGTAGATTATTTTAATTAGCGCTACTAACAATTTTAACATAGTGGTAGATATTTTAAATGGATATGAAAAAAATCACCAAAATCCTATACTCTATAATAATATTTGCTTTTGACTTTGTTTCCTCAATATTTCATAAGAAAAACAGCATGAAGCTAAACAATACTAAAAAACAATAAATCATTTCTATATGCTTATTAAACCAATTAAATACATGCCCCTCAGTAAATAGCGGGAATAGGCGCAAGGTGGTCTTAGTAAATCGCTCCATTAGGCAGTTAAAAGCTCGTCGCTATCGTCGAAACATAACTCAAGCGCCCGTCTCCGCGCGGTCCTATAAATTACGCCTTTGTGCGAACGGGGGCGTGCCCGCTTAAAATATGTACGACATTGTCTTCCCTGCACCTTTCCCCCTCTCATATCTTACACTGAAATCCAACGAAGGTCATCTTTTACTAAATTATTACAAATGTCCATCCGCCTTACGATTTAAAATAATTCCTGTGAAAATCATTCAAATGTTCGAGGTTTTGAATTGCACATTGTCTAAAGTGGAATCCTACACAAAGGTAGTAAATATAAATAATAATGTAAGTATACAAAGTTTTATCTAGCTATTCTATAAAATCTTTATTTCTCAGGGTTGTCAAAAGCTAAAAACATCAAAGCAAAATATGTGTGATCGGCGATCGCTGTCTCTTCTTTTAATGTAGTCAACGAGAGAAAGTCAAAGATAAGAAATCTATTCATTTATATTAGGTATGTCTAAATATATATCGTCAATAAAATAAATATAAACAGAGAAGTCAATATGCTTGTTTGAAAACATGTGTAGTCTTACCCTTATAATATGTATGAATCAATGACTGAAACTGCCCTAAGCTTTTCTTGTCGAGAGCTATCGATTGGTTTAATAGCACAAATAAGTAGATATTTCAGTTGTTCTCATATCATTAGACCCTAACAAGGCTTTAGGAGCCGTGGAAGCTGTAATCGAAGCTCGGTCAAGCGCGAGAGATAATACCTCCGTAACCCTCCTATATAGCCACTCCTCGCTACTGTAAGAAAACCAATCCTGATGTAACGTATTACAACTTTTATATCCCAAGGAAGTTCACAACATTCTTTGGAAACAAATCATAATATCCGAATCATAGTTGTCGAAACGTATGAGACAGTGATATAAAAAATGATTCTTCATAGGTAGCCAGAAAATAACCATTTTTATAATATCCGGCATTTATTTCTGAAAAACACTGGTAATCATTATAAATACAAGTATTACGGAGCTTATTCGAACTACATTGAAAATTGAAGTTACGATGAAACACAAACAATAAAGTCTCGTTTACAGGAAAATGTAAACATGTATTCAATGCCCCGCGCGTGCTACGTGCATGCATGCTACGGGCGTAATCATTCGATTATTATTATTCACGAGTTACGAGCTTAACATTGGCATTCAACACGATGCTCAGGTTATTTCATGGTTATTTTTATACATTTACTTCATATTACGTATTATATGATAAATTATTCGAGTACCTATAAAAAAATTTATACGTCACGAAATTTGGTAATAAAAAGATTTTGTACAATAAAACATAATTTTAACCAGAATTCTTAACTAATGTTATGGTGTATGTTTATTATGTATAAGTTACAGTTTTGCACTCTTTATGGCTGGCTTATAAATTTCTATGATTCTATTGCTACGCGGGTTTATTTGGTAGGAACAAATAAAAAGTCACTGCAAGCTCCCTTAGGTGCGCGTAAAGAAAATCGATCAATGAAAAGGATATGAAATACACCTAATGAATACCTAGGTACTCCAGTACGAGACACAAGTTTTTCTATTTTACCTTCATAAATTATTTTATGAATAGAAAATGGTGTCACAATAACATATCGTCTAGTACGAACCGAAACAAAAGGGACACGCCGGTAGTGAAATGTCTTTTGTAATGAATTTAGGCGCACTAATGGAAGCAAACCGCATAGTTGGCGTTGCGGCTGACAGGCCTACACCTCCGACGCCACATCCTGCAAACGGTGACACGCTCTAAGTAAAGCTGTTAGCAGTAAGCAGAATGAACGAGAGACAATTCTATCCCTTCAGCGTTACGTTAACGTGCAATACCTATACTATCGCTAAAGGCCCCATGAGAATAAACGTTATATTTGGCTTTCACCGTTTGCTAACATTGCATCCGAATGCAGAAAACACAATATATATTGTACCTACCTATATAGGTAGCTGATTGTTTGTTTTAGGCGTCCTTGTAGGCTTTAGTCTTTAGGTGCGGTTTGTAATATTGAAAAAAGGTTACATTACAGTAATTACTATACATTTTACAACGAGAATATTAAAATCATGTTTACATACAGATTTCATATAAAATTCACAACAATTATAAACATGTAAATTTAAATCAAAAGTAACGTATTTTACAACTTAAAGTAATTTATATTAACAACTTTTGTTGCATCACATAATTCACAGTGCAACCATTAAGCTACATGAGTGTCTATTGACTAGGTATTCACAATTGCATCCAGCTATCTTTTTACATAAAGATATAATATAGAAGTCTAAAGATGATAGCCGGCGAAAGAGGCTGGATTCCCGCCTCATGATTAATGTTTTTGATTGTCCAAAAATTTTCTTTCATATAGTATTACCACATAGCTTTTTTAATATTCTACCAAATAGGTATTAAAAAAGAATTGACTCCTGTGTGAATTATACATTTTTGATAATAGTGCAGGAAACAATGAACGACGCGGACGGCGGAAAAAATGTGTCTTAAAAAGTCATATATGGCAAATTTTAGATTATGGAAGTAATAAGAATAATAAAGAGGCTATTTTTGCCAATGTGTATTAGAATGTTTTACAGCGCATTTAAAATAGCAAACACGTAATATTCACGCAACACGATGTCGCTCGCAGCTACTGTGGTTTCACATAACAGGCCGTAACATTCACAGGTTTATTACACGTATAATTAGATAATACGCACTTGCACGCACCAGCTGCTGTTTTACCAATTATTATTATTTTAGTTATTATGAATTACATGACATTAATTACGGAACCCACTCATAAAACATGAGTAATTAGTTGGGCGCAGGTTTCCTTTTTGGTACCAATTTGTTAACTAGCATTATTTTAACATTAAGGTTTATGTTGTTTGATAAATTATTACCCTGCAGGTAACATCGACTTGGTGCTTTATTTCAATAACACTTTCGTGGCATGGAGCCTCAAAATAAAAATACATTAAGTACTATAAAATTAACACTACTATACACCCTTCCTTTGATCATTATAATTATTAAAAAAACTGTAATTACAGCTTAAAACAAAATTTGTCACGTGAAATTTTTCATTTGATGACCACAAACACGTCTTCAAATCTTTTTTTTTTTTTTTTTTTTTAAAAAACACCGATCACCTTCGGCGGCAGGGGTTAACAGCCAGGCCTTGTACCC
>CAJQZM010038148.1:0-20396 GCA_907164665.1 Colias nastes | reverse complement strand
TATGAAAATTTGTGAAACAGTTCTTTACTTTACTTTGACCAATTACCTATACAAACTAAGGTAGCTAAGTGCATACTGATGTATTTCTACATCGTAGGTATTTTATATAAAAAATAAAAATATTAAAATAGATATCGATTTTTTATTATGATTTTCGTAATTCTGACTTATTTTCCTATCCTATATATTTATTTCATTTTTTTACAATAAATCATGCAGGTAAGGGTTAATGCCGACTCCGATAGTGACAGTGACGACTTTACTGATAGTGATGACGATGAGGAAGATGATGATGAAATGCCAACCGCTAGTACTAGTTTCATTGTGGAAAGCGATTTAATGGAAGGTGTCACACCTATATCACCGTAACGTTATGTTACTACCCGACTACGGAGGGTATAATTAATAATATGTAAATATATTTTTCTTTTTTGTAAAAATGTTTTTCATTTCATGAACTAATAAATGAAATTCGAGATCAAAAATTGTAAATAAATAAAAGGTTTTTAACTACTTTTTGACAAACTATAAGAACTAAGTTATAATTTTAAACGGAAACACTTTTAATTACCTACTTCTTTGATCTCACATACCAATTCTCAATTTAATCAATCATTATGAAATATTCCTTTCAACCATAGAACCAGAGAGACATTACGTAGGTTACTTAGTAAAAATATATAATAAATGGGCGTGCGTTTTATTTTGCCATAAGTGTACAATGCGCAAAGCGATCCCCACTCTTCCGCCAAACGCTCAAGTTTCGTGCCGGTATATGTACAATTTATTTAAAATTTAAAATATCAAAGTTTTTTTTACTTACGCTCCCTACGTTTAATTAACGAGTAAAGCTAGCTGATAAGAGTGTGTATAGTCTATAGCTCTTATAACACAATTTTTGTTTTAGATGCCAAGACCTAAGACGAACGGAAATTTTGCAGTGCGGGTTGTCGATCGACAAAGAAATTTCTTTTCTCGGTGCAAGTTCTGATGGAAAGTGTGAACACGGCATAGTAGAAATTAAATGCCCGTCGTCAGCATATGGAATGGACCCAGAAGAAGCGATACGACAAAAAAAAAGTAGACTTTTGGAAATACGCTTCGAATTCGAACCAATTAGTTGTGAACCCAAAACATAAATGATATTTCAGAATTCAAGGTCAGGGAAAAGACTTATGTCTTTGCTATTTGGACGGGTCCTGGAAAAATAAAATATGAATTTATAGCCAAAGTCGATCAATTTTGGAAGGAGAATATGGAAACACATTCGATTTATAAGAACTGCCTGCTTCCAGAATTGATTGATCCAAGATTCAAAAGAAATATGGAACTACGGGAACATTCATCACATTGCCATAGTAATAGTTATAATGAAAACTAAGAATCAATAAAAAAATGTTTTTCGTGAGTTTTATCCATTTTTATAGATTTTACCCTACTCTACCCTACCCTACTATACCCAACTCTACCTTACCAAACTTCACGCGGGAGGCGCTCCCGCCCCACACCGCACCTATATACTAACACATTTTATCAATTTGAACCAGTGATGAGCCGGCGCTTGCGGAAGGTTCGTGGTTTTTTTGGCTGCATTACTTTTGTCTACGCGCGTGCACGAAAGTCAAAAATGTCTAATAGTGGTCAAAAACGATGCAGAAGAATGTTGCAGTTAGTAAATCCAGTGAATAATTCTACTGACGATGGTTTATTACAGTCTCCGGCACGTAACTTGGCAAGAGTCCTTATTTGCGCAGAAGTCGTTCTTTAGGTCTCTTTGGTGGTCAAGTGGGACGCGGGGTATGACGTAGCGCCGATCACAGCGCGCTATAAGTGCGTCAGTCGACCCTTGCCTCCCGCACCGCGTCTACATTCCGTTCGCTCCCGATTACACTTGCGTGCACGAAAGTTGTACCCTTTGTTTTTGTTGACTTTTTGGTACGATTTCAGTTTTAAATAATTAAGTTTTGATTTTGTTTTGTTAGTGTTATTGTTGTTGTTTTAAATTTAGTTTTTGTAACGTTTATTACAATGCCAGGACCAAATACCGTTTTACGCAGACATGGTAGAAAAATGGTATACGATGTGTACTGTTTCATGGAGAAAGAAGCTCAAACTGAAAAAGAGACGGTAAAACTGCTGCAGAAGCTACTAAAATGTCAGAAAGAACATTTAGACGTATAGTCAAAAAAGGTAGAAATTCCGAATTCCTCACTGTCTTTAGGACACCGGGAAAAAAGAGGAATAGAACAAAGTTGATTACAGATATCGATACTTTTGACCAGTCGGTGGTAAGAACTTGTATCCCCAATTACCACATGACAAATAAAAAGCTACCCCACAGTAGAAAAGCTTAGAAAAAAATTAAAAGATGACAGCAATTTTAATGGGTCGGAGCGCAGTCTGCGCAGGATTTTATATAACTTAGGGTTCCGGTGGAAAAAAGCCGAAAACAATAGAAAACTATTAATCGAAAAATCCAACATTAGATTACTAAGGATAGAGTACCTTAGAAATCTCAGTAAATACAGGGAAGAAGGAAGACCAATTATTTACACACATGAGTCCAATGTTGATTCATCTCATTTAGGTATGTAACAATTATTATCATACTTTTTTCTCGAATATTTGTGTCCTGTGAAATTGTGTAGACTTTACGAAAGATATCATTATGAAAAATAATCATTATATCTCTTATTACAGGTTCTAAAGCGTGGTCAGATGGATCACTAAAGGGGCTTAAAAACCCATTTCGAAAGGGCAAAGGATTTTTCTCGTGTTCTCAATGCACTGCTCTTATTTAAAGCTGGAACAAAGTCGGGGGACTTTCATGAAAACATGAATTATAATAATTACACCAAGTGGCTTCGCAGCCAACTAATACCGAACCTTCCGCCAAATGCGGTGTTATTAATAGACAACGCATCGTATCACATCAAGCAGTACGATCCTGCACCTACCTCGAATGCAAAGAAAGCAGACATGCAGAGGTGGTTGACGGAAAAGGGCATAGCATACAAGGAAAGTATGCTCAAACCTCAATTATACAAATTGATTAAATTGTACAAACCACAGTACAAAAAATGCAGTATTGACCAAGTACTTGCAGAACACAACCATACTGTTCTTCGATTGCCGCCCTACCATCTGGACTTAAGTCCTATAGAAATGGCATGGGCGGCAATCAAAGGTTATGTAGCAAGCAAAAATGTTACGTGGAATGTGACCAGTGCAATGGAGTTAGTAAAGGAGAAAGTTTTATTAACCCTTAACTCGCGGGGGAGCAGGGTCCCCCTACGCTCAAATTTTTACGAATATTTTAAGTATTAGAAACGTTACGCGGTGTAGCGTCCGTGTATTCCCAGTGCCGCCCGAGGTCTCGCGGGGAGTGGACGTGTGCCGGGCTTGTACTGTGCTTAGTTCCATGGGTACGTGTCGATGGGGGAGCGTAGTCCCCCACGTGTGTAATTACGTAAGTATATTTTAATTATTTTGCTATGCTTATACATTTTTGTTTTTTATAGGTTTATCATGCAAAATGGATAAAAATTTGAATCCCCAGCAGATAGAACATTTGTTTAATGACTTAGAGTCTGAGGAAACCGAGGCAGAGGTTATTTAACCTGAATTATCATCGGATTTGAGTGATGCGGAGTCTGAGGTTAGTGATCACGATACTGAAAGTGAAGAAGAAGAAGACAGTAACTCTGAAAATGAAGATACAAGTACCAATGACCGACAAGACCGAAACAGTAATGCATTTTATGGCAGAAATAGATACAAATGGTCGAAAGTACCGCCAGCGCAATCACGGGTTCCAGCACATATTTACAACTGTGATGAGACAGGCATTTCCACAGTGCAAGATCCCGGTAATATATTAGCTCCCAAAGGCATGAAAAGGGTAGGTTCCATTACAAGTTGGGAAAGAGGAAAAAATATTACACTTTTGTGCACCATGAGCGCTGTTGGTGGTTTTGTCACGCACCTCCCAAATTGATGACCCCGACGACACGCAACACTGTGTGCAGTAATGAACATAAGTTATGCCATCAGATGGCGTAATAGTGAATGGATCAGTTGCTGATGCTTTGCCTAACATTGAAGTAATGGAGATAGATAATATGGAATTAGAGTCAGCTGATGGTCTTGTGTATCTCGACTGTGGTAAGGACACAATCAGGAGATCATTTCCATTGGAAAGATAGTTGATTTTATTAACGGAGCAAAAATTGGTTTTCTCGGCAGGACCTACAGAATATGTCGTCTGTAGATTATAGCGAAGATATATCAGAATTGCCAATATCATTTGTAAATTTACAATCGTCATTCGGAGGAAGAGGCTTTAAAAATGCTTTTGCAAGTCAAAAAATCAATAATGACGTATAAAGAGATACACATGTTTCAAAAACAAAACACTTTGTACTTCAAAGTGTCACCATAGTATGTCATGTGCTAACTAATGACTGAAAGGTTGTAATCTCAGAGCAATAACTAAAGCATAAAGAGCTTCAAAATTACGATATATGAGATCTCGATAGATAGACTTTTTGTAGAAATTAATTAATTTACTGCGAATAAGTTGGAAAATCTTAGTAAAAATCAAATGTAGTATGTCAGTATTTAGGAAATGGCGTGTAGACGAAAATAATGTTCCCGCAGTTGCTTCAAGTTGTTGTTCAGAATATAAAGAAAAAATAAAGTTACTGGAGCAAAAATTAAATTAAAGGAGAAGTTGTGCAGAAAACGTCTTCTTAAAATTAATGCATTACAGAAACAGTCGAAACGCCTCAATCAAAAAAATTCAAGTTTAAATGAAAAATATTCTTCTGAAAAACTTAACAATGAAATATCATTTGGGCCATCTACATCAACAGCTCTGTCAGTCTATGAAGATGAATATGATACGTCACCAGGGCCATATCAACCAACAGCAATGTTTATCAATGATGATGTGTTGCCAAAACAATCAATAATAACTATTTCTCTACTTGAAATTTTTTATATCCTCTTCTGCACGTTTTCTTTCTTTCTTATGTTATATGTAATTTTATACCTTACTTATATCTATTATATTTATTTGTATTCACTCCTTGTAAATTCACTATCTACCTTTTTCAATCTTTTCATTTTCCTATATCCCAAGGTTGCCTGGAAGAAATCGCTTCAAAGCGATAAGGCCGCCAATTTGTACGGTGAAGATTCATTTTGTATGTTATTGTATTTTTATATCTGTGCATTGTGCAATAAAGTGATTTTTATTTATTTATTTAATAACAAGTGATTCGATTAGGCAGGATGAAAACGACATAATGCAACCTAATTCAGCACCAAATTTGATCAATGGACATGTAGATTTAGATACTTTGGATAACATCTCAATTTAATCATTGGTTACACTAACGTCGGTTACTTTACCAGGTAATTCTTAGGTTCTTCTCCTCAGATATCCTTGTTGATATTGTCGACAACACGAACTTGTACTCAACACAAAGAACAGGCAAATGTATACTAATGACCGTCGAGGAGTTTGAAAGTTTTTCTCGGGATTCTTCTTATCATGGGTATAGTAAACATGCCTTCCTATATAGACTATTGGTCTACAGAATTCAGATATGCTCAAGTGGCTGACGTAATGCCACTGAAACGATTCGAGCTGATTCGACGCAACATTCACTCTGTGGACAACATCAATTCGGATGAGGATAGATCTTACAAGATACGACCCTTCATTGAAAAAATCAGAAGAGCAGATGATATATAGCCTTCCTCAAGCATTTGTTCAACAACACAACCAACAAGACCAACAGGAGCGGAGCAATGCAGGTAAAACTGCAGGGCACAGGTAGTATTATATGTCTTATCACAGATATTTTAGTGAAAACAGTATTTACTCGTTTAGACAACCTAGTCTGTGACTACTGTACAAAATGTAAAGTTCGGTTGGAAACTAATCCTGAAGATCCATGTCAGATTCAATACATGTTGCATTTGAAAAAGATAGAATCATATAATGCGCTCAAAAAAAAGCTTTTGGAGTCAGTTCAGAATAATCCTGTATTGGAGTGAAAACACTTGTATTGGAGTTTGATTATGCTCAAAACTTGCCCATACCAAAACTTAACATAACTTCACAATTTTATAAAAGATTATTATGGCTTTTCAACTTCAACATTCACTGTCACAATGATGGATCAAGTTCCTTTTATTGTTTTCTGGAAATTGATTCCAGAAAGGGGCCCAACACTGTGTGTTCTTTCATACATCATGTTGTTAAAGAAAAGTTGCAAGACTTACCTAATATTAAGAATATAGTATTTTTTTCTGATGCTTGTGGAGGCCAAAATAAAAACATAACAGTGGTAATGTTCTCTACATGGTTGTCTAAAAGCTTAAATATGCCAATTGAACATATATTTCCAGTAAGAGGCCACTCTTATAACCAATGTGACAGAAACTTCGGAATGTATGGCATATTGCTAAAATCTTTGGAAACTATTGAGTCAGCTGAACAATATTTGAAAGCAATGTCATCAGCACTTACTTTAATCCTGAAGGAGTGATAACGACGTCAAGATTTTATGCATCTCCGGATTTAAATTTTTCATTTAAGAAGAATGTTTTGCATGAATTGAAATTTGAAGAATGAATGTTTATGAAACCTGAAAATGCTGAGTGGTTGAAACAGGTCTTGACCTTCCAGGCAGGCGTGGAAGATCAGGCTGGACCGTCCAGGAGGCTAGTTGCAGCTGATTCGGAAGATTCCCTTCAGTCTAAAAACACGAAAGTCAGAAAAAATGATTAAGTTGAATATTTGAACGGTGATTGTAATAAATACACATTAACTTACATTTCGACGGTTGAAAGGCTAATTGGTCCAAGCGACATTTTTTGCGATATTGAGTTATATACATATTCAGAATCAGCAAATTTTTCTCCGTCGTTTGAGTCGGGTTTCATTTTTTTTTGACTACTTTTATGGCGCTTAGCACCTACAGCAAAACATACCTCATTTCTAAGCTCATTGATCTATACGACACAAAATTAGACAAGTTTAAGGACTCGATGAGTTGAGCTATTTTGATTTTTCGAACTTTTGTAACGTGGGTCGATTAAGGCATTTGGGTTTTTCGCCGTACTTGTGGTTTTGTCGTTTGGCCTATTTTGCATTACACCAAAACAAGAAGCTGTGTCGTTTGGTCCATTTTGCATTCAACTAAATTTAAAAAACCGTGTCGTTTGGCCCATTTTGCATTCAACTAAATTTAAAAAACCGTGTCGCTTGAACCATTTTGCATTACGGTGCGTACAGACTATGTAACATAACATGTTTGACTAAAATCATTATTTGCATAATTGGCATTTCCATCATTTTATCAAATCGGTTTTAACACATACGCCGTCTTATAAATTAACAAGGTAAGCTACTCCTTAGTCCCTTGGAATTAAGTTCAATTTATTGCACGCTCTATGTATGTGTTCGGTACGCGTTCCACAGGCAACCGCGCGGGCGCTTCAGTTAGCCGTCAACTCTAAACAAAGTGTGTTGTGTGCGCGAGCGAGCTGTAAAGAGTTAGAGCACGGTTGATTTTTCTAGTAAGTACCTACATTTTTTTTTGTTTTATCTATGTGATAATCTATGTGATTTGTTATTACGCTAGGAATACAGAATAATGAAAACATAGTTTTGATTTACTAGTACCTATCTACAATCAATTCAATTCAGTTTCACGTCGTGATTTGTTCACGATATAACTTTTGTAGGTAAATGTGTCATAATAATCTTCTTTGTTAGTATGTATTTAGGATGAGTAATAGAAAATCTGTATGTGAAAATAGTATATTATGTGAAAATAATTTAACCCAAAACTAAGTATGCAGTTACTGCATCGATATTTGAATAGCAATCTGATACGATTATGTACCTAGATAATTTATTTATTTTTGCTTGGGTAGGTACCCAACGTCAAGTAGGTAGGTAGTAGTAAAACAAAAAAATTAATAATTACCTAAGTACCTACTCTGCAGTTTATATTCCTCTCCTGCACACCCCGACCCGCATACTCCCACGCAGGAGTAGAACCACAACGGCTAGACCTTGTCCCAGGTGTGCTTATGTATTGAACATTAAGTCAGTAGTCACACACACAACAAGTCATGTCTCTCGTTGACATCATGAGTTTTGTTTGAAAACGTCACGCTAAAAACCTTATGTTGGCATCGCGTCTTGCCATACTTTCTGTGTCGTAGCTTTTTAAACGGTTTTATTTAGCTTGCTCCGTTTATTTTTTTATAGTAGTAGTCTAATAATAGAATTGCTTATGAATATAAAATGTTTTTAAATCGGTTTTGTTTTTATTTCATTTCATCAACTATGGAATCACAACGCCGGTTGTATTTTAAGAAACAAATAATGAAAGAGTTGTCTGAACAGAAGACTGAAGTACCTACAAGTCTAGAAAATCAAAACAGTAAAAATAAGGAAGCTGAATAGTAACACTGATACTAATATAGAATTGACATCACCAGTAAAAACAGGAAAAAAGAAGGCAAGAAATCCACATCTTTGGAAGAGAAATCAAAAGAAGGTGCTGAAAAATACAGGCAATGAGTATGAATCCAGTTCTGGCAAGACTGTTAATGCTAAAAGTATGAAACCACCGTGCACAGATAAATGCAGACTTTCTTGTTCTAAAAAAATCTCTGAAGAATCAAGACTTCAAATATTTAAGTCTTATTGGAACTTAGGATGTTTACAAAGACAGAGAGATTTTTTAAGCTCTTGCATCACACCTTTGATACCTGCTTGCCGACGTATAAGGACCGATGCAGTGAGACCAAGAAAAGCCAATTGTGGGTTCTATTTTATTAAAGATGGTAAGAGTATACGTGTGTGCAAGATGTTCCTTTTGAACACTTTAGGAATTGCAGAAAGAACTGTACGTACAGTTATTGACGCCAAAGTAAGCGATGTAGGAATTATTCCACAGGATAAAAGAGGCAAACACGGCAAACAAACTAAGATGGATGATGAGATTAAAGAATCGGTTCGTTTGCACATTAATTCTATTTCAAGAGTGGAAAGCCACTACCTAAGAGCAAACACTTCTCGAGAATTCATCGATGGTGGTTTAACTATTGCTCAACTTCATCGTCTGTACAAGGAGCAGCATCTGCAAATAAAGAAGCAGCCACTTACGATACATACGCTCGTATATTTAATACTGAGTTCAATATTTCTTTTTTCTGTCCAAAGAAAGACCAATGCGATCTTTGTGAGTCGTATAAAAATGCCGATGAGGAAGGTAAAAAAAAAGTAGAGCAGAACTTCCAAGAACATTTAAAACAAAAAAGTCTAAGCCGGAAAGAGAAGTCAGATGATATAAGATTGTGTACGGAAACAGGAAGTAATGTAGTAGTCGCAATTTATGACTTGCAAGCAGTTATGCCAGTGCCGATAGGAGAATCTTCAGCATTCTTTTACAGATCTAAGCTCAATTGCTATAATTTCACGGTACCTAATTCAAATTCTTTATTTACACACACATAAAATATATACATACCTACAGACATTATTGATACATAATTAAATAATATATACCACGTCGATCTAATCCCGTGCTAAGTATACACTTCCTGCATTCGTCCTTGGCGAGTCGAAGATGTTCAGCCTTGCTTTAACTTTAAAGGTAGTTTAGGTTTTATGTTCATAGTTTAGTTTACTTACGTTCATTTCTTTTTAATTTTCAGATAACAGACATGAAAAGTAAGACCACATCGTGTTATTTTTGGCATGAAGGACTAGGTAATAGAGGCGCCATCGAAATTGGGACTTGCGTATATAAATTCCTCCAAAACTTAGCCCAAAATAACCCAAATTGTGATGTTATATTTTATTCGGACAACTGTTGTGGGCAACAAAAGAACCGGTAAGCATTTAGAGCAGTGGTTCTTAACCGGTGGTCCGCGGACCACAGGTGGTCCCTGGAGGCATTCCAAGTGGTCCGCGAAGCCATCCTAATAATATGTGACGTGACGTCATGAGTCGAGTCGAAACAACGCGAGCCGCGCGCGGCACGAGTCCGAAGGCGAAACGCGGTGCACGAGGGCGGGGGTGGCGGTTTCGTTCCATTCGTTCTTTGTTTTAGCGGCGCGGGTTGCCGATCGTCACTTGTAGCGTCGACGTTGTAATGAGCGGTAGTGATTTATTATAGGTAAGTAAAATAAATATTATTTGTTTGGTTTATGTCACACAACTAGCTATTGCGGATTACTAATTTTACTTTATTTTCGTCACGTTGTAAATCTGCTAGGTTTCTTATTAGGTAGGTAAGAAGTTTTTAATATTTTATATAAAACGGAAAATAATGCACAATTCAGTATTTTTGTAGGCTAGGTTAGGTTTTAATAAGCAATTAAAAAATCGGTTTTATTTAAAGTCGGTTTACATAAGATAGTTTTACGTGACAACGTAATATTAAAACATAGATGAAATAAATGCACAATTTTATAATCGTGCCTCTCTTTCTCTTGTTTCGCGCTCTCACTCGCAGAACGCTACAAACGTTATGATGAGTCACCCTTTTTCGTGCATGCAGCCGGTCTCCATCGTTTTATAAGACGTTGTCACGTCAAAACGAGCCTTATTTGACTTGCATTGTTTGTGTGTAGGTAGGTAGGTTTGTTTGTTCGGGTCTAAACCTTACAACTAAATATTTCAAAGCAGTTATTCTCAACCAATTGAGGCAAAGTTGGGAATACATAATATTATATCATTTCGGTGACAATGCAATTGCTTGGTATAATTGAGCAGATTATGATGTATATGTAAATATAGGTACCTACTTAATAATACCGTCGTATTTGGGCTCATTTGATACGTCTTGAGCAGTAGATACTTTAACCGTCATTCCAACAGCTGGCCATAGACCTCACAAATAAAAGCTTATCAAAACAACACATTTTTATTATCAGATCTTATACCTGTCCATATTATCGCTAAAACTTCGTTTTCAGAAAAATGCCACCAAAAAGAAAATATGACGACGACTATATTAAGCTGGGCTTTACTTCAATAGAAATTAATGGAGAAACTAGACCACAATGCGTTTTATGTGCAACTGTTCTTTCTAACGACGCTTTAAAACCGGCAAAGTTGGAACGTCATTTGAAGACCGTGCATCCGAAGTTTTGTAACCGTTCGCGAGAATTCTTTGAAGGCAAACTAACAAGTCTTAAAAAAATGAAACTTGGACCCAGTGGAACAAGTTATGAAACCTCTGAAAAAACATTATCTGCATCATTTGAAGTTTCAAAATTGATTGCCAAATCGAAAAAAGCACACACAATCGGCGAATCTTTAATAAAGCCCTGTATGCTCAAAGTTGCAGAAGAGCTTTTAGGTGCGGAAGCTCAAAAGAAAATTCGTGAAATACCGCTTTCTAATGACACAATTAAGTCGCGTATTCAAAAAATGTCAACTGATATTGAAGACCAAGTTATTGACAAGATTAAAAACAGCCCTTATTTTGCATTACAATGTGATGAGTCTACCGATGTTTCGCAATGCTGTCAATTACTTGTATTTATTCGATTTTTGGAGGACAACAAAATGTTTAAAGAAGAGTTATTATTTTCTCAAGAACTTAAAACTACGTCGCAAGGTGCAGATGTTATGAATGCAATAAGCCAATATATGGAGGAACATGGACTTATGTGGGAAAGGCTTGCCGGGTTTTGTACTGACGGTGCTCCTGCTATGCTTGGTTCTCGCTCTGGTCTTGCAGCATTGGTAAAAACCAAAAATCCTTCCGCAATTACGACGCACTGCGTTATTCACCGTCAAGCATTGGCTGCCAAAACGCTCCCGGAATGTTTTACTATAGCTCTGAAAACAGCTATAAAAGTAGTTAACTTCATTAAAAAGAGCGCACTCAATACTCGTCTATTCAAACAGTTGTGTTCTGACATGAACTCTGAACACGAAACTCTGCTTTTCCACACAGAAGTTCGTTGGCTTTCAAAAGGAAACATGCTGTCGAGGTTGTACGAACTAAGAGAGGAAGTACAAGTATTCTTAACTAACAAGGAAAACAAAGAGTTGCTAGATCAGTTCTGTGAGCCCGAATATAAAGTACGTTTTGCTTATTTGGTCGACTTTTTTGCGCAAATAAATAAATTGAACCTTCAAATGCAAGGGTCCGGAAATTTGAAGTTGCAAGGCATGAGCAACATATTTGCATATGAAGATAAAATCAGGGCGTTTATTGCTAAAATCGAGCTATGGATCAATAAGATCGAAAGAAAAAACTTTTCTGCATTTGATACGCTCAACCAAATTATTGACGGACAAGGTGCAGATATTAAAGAAGAAATTCAGAAGAACGTGATGCTCCATTTGACTAATTTAAAAAGTGAATTCAATCGCTATTTTCCTGACTGCGAGGACAAAAGTATTCAGAAATTGATCCGGAATCCTTTCATTGTCAACGTTTCTGAAGTTTCTGATGAAATTCAAGAAGAAGTGATTGAAATGCAACACGACACGAACTTAAAAGATACATTCGAATCAGGAATAAATCTTGAAGATTATTGGAGCCAAAAAGCAATTTCTTTTCCAAAGCTTCGAGACATTGCTATACGTTACCTAACATTATTTTCATCGACGTATCTATGCGAGCAGGGGTTTTCGACGCTTCTGATTATTAAAAACAAGCATCGAAATCGGTTGGATGCCACTGCCGATATGCGTTTAGCTTTGAGTAGTACTGAACCGAGAATTCCGAAGTTAGTAAAGAGTATGCAGGCACAAAAATCACATTAAATTAAAATCTGTAACTTTTATATTTTTGCCAAATAATAAATAAATGAGTGCTAATTATAAAATTGTGCTTGTTTTCTTTATCAAACAACCCTTAATTTAGGTCATTTTAGTTAGGTAAACCAACTGGGTGGTCCCCGGCCATAGAAACATTTGGTAAAATGGTCCCTCATGACTAAAAGGTTAAGAACCACTGATTTAGAGATTAGGAAGTACTTTATAAATACTCTGCAGTAAAGCCTTTTTGTAGAACTATACAGGCTCGGGCTTAGGCAATCTCCTTCACTGCTTTTTCTCATCTGTGTCTTCTTACATACACCATACTATCATGACTAAAAGAAGCAATAATTTTTGTTTCATTATTGATTGTGTAAAATTTTTAGGTTCTTGATGGCCATGTATTACTTTGTAGTCAACACACTGCCAATAAAGTCGATAACGCACAAATTTTTAATACGTGGCCACACCCAAAATGAGGGCGACAGTGCCCATTCTATAATTGAAAAGTCAATCAAAAGGGCTAAGAAATCTGGTCCGATATATACGCCAGATCACTACGTACAGTTAATAAGAAACGCAAAAAAGACCGGAAAACCTTTTATTGTGCACGAACTTAATTATAGCGATTTCTTTGATCTGAAAGCACTGTCCGAAGAAATAGGGTTAAACACAGCATCGATAAAATTATCAGAGGTCAAACTTATTCAGTTTACCAAAGCTGACTTTTATACGTATAAGATGCGTTACGACGAAGATTGGACTCAAGTCGATTGCAAAATCGTAAAAGGGCGATTATCTAATAAGAGGAGTTCAATTTTGATGAATCAAATCACTTTGAAACCAGCATACACTTCGAAGATCAGTGTAGCTGAGCGAAAGAAGAAAGATTTGCTGCATTTGGTGGAAACTAACATAGTTCCCAAGTTCTACGAAGGATTTTTTAAGAGCCTACTTTAATTAAGTATATTTAAGTGAGGTTGACCTTAGTTCTATTTTAGTTAAAGGTATAGTGATTTAAAAGCAAGATCTCGTAATTAATTAGTACTATTTTTAAAAATGTGATTTAAAGACCAAAGTTACTATTAAAATAAATGAGCCATAAAAATATTGGTTTTAATGTTTCTATCCATAACTAGCTGCTGCCCGCGGCTTCGCACTCCCTTATCCAGGATAAAAAGGATAGCCTATGTTTGATTCCAGGTCTAGTACATAGCTAGCTACATCTATGCAATATTTCAGTTCAATCGGTTCAGTATTATTGGCGTTAAAAAGGGACAAACATCTATCCATCTATCCATCCATTCATCCATCTATCCATTCTAATAACTTTCGCATTTATAATATTAGTGTGATAGTGTGACTAGACACATCTAGACTAGTGTCTAGACATGTGTCATAACTGACTAACAATCAAAATCTTAGCACAATAACGACGCAAATTACCGCGGCAATTTTTTTAATCGTATTTTTTGGTATTATTAACACTAATATTTGACACTTTATCCAATTCATTAACAAGCGTATGATCCAAATCATCATTTAATCAACAAAAATAATAAAGATATTCAAGCAAAATAAAAATATTACTGTTCAAATCTTTATTTGCCTCTCCTGAAAAACCATGTTTACTACAATAACGTCATTCTTGCACCGGATGTGCGATATATTAAATGCCAAAAGCCTAATATGATGTAAATAGTAACAATGCAGAAGTTTTTTCGCGAAGTTTGTGGGCGGTAAAATAATTAATTATTCAAGTCGCAGGTCTTATACTGCTCACTGTGCTGGGTCAGTTGTATCATTTAACTCTTAAAGAACCGCAATCGTATATTTGCAAAAAGATTTTGATGCGAAGCCCTAACTCTTATTGTAAAATGCTTAGAGATAACACACAATAAAAAAAGAATCGCAGGTTTAGACGGAGATTATCAAAATCTTTTGTACCAAAAAAGTGTTAAAATAGTACCACAGAAAAACATTATGGCGACTCCTGTCAAAAGTCAGATCTAGAACAAGCTGACTTCGATTTTGCTAAATCAGAACATATGAAAAAACTTAATCTTTCTAATGAAGATCGCCAGTCTCTTGAAAAAAATAACTGTTTTGCAAGCAGATTCGATTGAGTGGCATCAACAAAGACAATTACGCCTCACTGCCTCTGCCTTCGGTAAGGTATGTAAAAAAGCCTTCTTACTGTGACTGGTGATCTGAGGCCTGAGCCACGTAAAATCCATTCGTTATTTATATATATATTCCAATTTTCGTATCGTATATAAATATTCTAATTTTTGACGTTATAGAATATAGTAATTGGAAAATACGAATATTCAAATTTCTGCAGTTCAAAAAGTGCAAAAATGAGAGGGAAAATTGCAACCGACAACGATGAGTGGGACGACAAAGATGTCCAAGCAACAAACTATATATTTTATAGTGCACTGACCAACAAGCAGTTGGAATATATAAGTGAACTCGAATCAGCCTACGAAATAATACATAAATTCGACAAGATGTATCTGAAGAAATCAACAGCGTTGCAAATAGTCTGTTGACATACCTAACCTCGAAAGTATTAAATTGAAAAATTATTCTGAATTGTCTCTTTTTTCGATGATTTTGAAAAGTCTGTAAATGGAGTAAAAAAAGCAGGCGCAACAGTATCAGAAACAGAAAAGCTAATGTTAAAAGCACTACCAGTACTTACTGACATAAAATATACTAAGTTGCTTGCACACAATGGAGAAACGCGGCTTCCCATTAACAAGAAAGGAACCCTCTGTATTGATTTCAGAATATGTGCGTCAAAATGGCTTGGTCACACCTTCAAATTCCAGGAAAAGATTGGTTTCACTCCTTTCAGAAGAGTAATGAACTTTCAATTAAAAAACCACAAAATGCAGAACTTGCAAGAAAAACCGCTTGCGACCCGTTCATCACTTACGGTTATTTGATTTGATGGAGAGCGTACTACAAGAATTAGAGTTAAAGGAAAAACCCAAACAAATCTACAATTTGGACGAAACATCCATTTGCAATGACCCAACTAAGGGTAAAATTATAGGAAAAAAAGGTTTTAAGGCCACTAGAACAAACAGGGGACCTGGACGCAATAACACAACCGTTCTTTTAGCTACAAATGCTTGCGGTGACAAAATTACTCCGCTGATAATATTTCAGGGAAAGTTTCTCTGGTTTTACGCCGAGGAACAAGTTAAAACCGCTTACGCGGTTAGTGAAAAGGGCTGGATGGAGACTTCTATTTTTGAGAAGTATATAAGAGATGTTTTTGTCCCCGCGATAGGTCCAGGGACACCAGTCCTCTTAATTTTTGACGGACACAAAACACATGTAAGTTTGGGTGTGATAGAATACGCGGCGTCTCAAGATAAAACAATAATAAACATCCACCACATACCTCGCACGTATTGCAGCTGCTGGATTTAAGCACCATGAAGCCCTTAAAGTACAGATGGGAAGCTGAATTAATAACATGGCAGAGGCGTAATATTAGATCACGATTGCCTAAAACCGAATTTTCACGAAATCTCACCAAGATATGGAATGAGATGAATCCCATCATTTTGGCCAATGGGTTCAGAAAAAGTGGAGTTTATCCATTTGACCGGGAAGCTATTCCTAAAGAATTATTCGATCCAGTAAACACACTTAAGTTTTTGTTAAAAATGGACAGTGGCGGATTTGCTTTTACACCTCTCAATTAAATTATCCGGTACAAAATAAACATAGATTTTGTTAAAACTAAATTTCCCCTCTTAAGTACTTAATTGCTTTCATATTTTGTACACCGTAAAGTCAGTCTGTGTGTCACCTTTAGCGAGTTTTATTAGGTTATGGACCCAGTCTCAAATATTTAAAAAATAAGTATAAAGTAATTTAAATTAGTAGACTTTCAGTGCGTTTTTTAGATATTCAGTGCTAAAATGTCGGGTAACTACTCAGTAAACATTCCGAAACTAAAAGAACGTGAGAATTATGATGATTGCGCATTTGCCGCGGAAAACTTTATGATTCTGGAAGGCGTCGATGTGACCAGCTCCAAGAAGCTTACGGAAGCAGAAAATAAAAAGGCGCAGGCAAAAATCATTATGGCGATCCATCGTTGTTTGTTCATATAAAGACCGAAGTCACTGTAAAAGATGTTGGCCAAATTGAAGTCAATGTTCGATGATTCTGGTTTTACGCGGAATATTACTCTAAGAAGCTTAATATCGATACGTTTAGATATGAAGAGTTGAACCAATTGCACGCGTGAAAACTGTCACATATCTGGGCATGGGGGTGGATGAAAATTTTTCTTGGTCTACACATATAGACTATATATATGATAAATTAAAAGTATTATTCGGTAAATTCCTACATTTAAGTTACAAAGTTCCTATAAAAACTTTAAACTTTACATGGCCCTTGTGGATTCAATACTTAGTCATTCTCTTGATTGTTATGGACTTACTACTAAAACTAACTTAAACAAATTAGAAAATATGCAAATTAGATTTTTAAAACTCTTGGTCAGTAAAAAGATAAAACATAAATGTAAACCTAACTATAGAATGCTATTTTAATTTTGTAATATTCTTCCATTCAGCCTTAACTCTTAAGCACAAATATCTTCTTGCTGTAAACAACCACAAACAACCAACTCTCTAATTCTCTTAAATACCAATCATACAACGAGGTCAGTGACCTCAGGAAAATACGGAGTGCCTACAGTCAATAATTATTTTCGAGATCGAACCCTAGATAAACGTTTACCATATTTTCTCAATAGTTTACCAGAGTACATACGAACAGAAGCAAATATTCACAAATTTAAAAGATTATTAAGAAAACACCTTCTTCAGTCAATAGAATGTTAAAGCACAAGCTCCTAAATAGATATACTTACTTAAATAAATATACTTAATACTATATTTTATAAGAGATAATAATATTGTATAATATATGTTTAGTTATAGATATATATAAGAGGGTTTATCACACAGACAAACTGCACGTGCAGTTTTGTGGGACTTAGACTTAAGTTATTGTTATAATAATTTCAATAAAATTCAATAAATAATAATAAACAAGCTTGTGGAAACTGTTCAACGATTGGGATTTGAGATAAACGATGAATAGATTGGTTCGCTGTTTCTAGCAGGACTTCCAGAAAGATTTAGTCCTACGATAATGGCAATAGAACATACAGGATTGAAGATAAGTGTTAATGGCAATAGAACATACAGGATTGAAGATAAGCATTTTCATTGGTGGTCGAGATCAGATTTCTGGCTGTGAAGGTGAAAAAATTGTATGGGAAAATCCAACACCTTCTTCTCAACGATTTTGCCGCCCTATAAGATTCCGTTTTGTTAAAGAAAATACAGAAGTACACACTTCGTGAAAAAATCCGGTAAACCTACTAAGCGCCCAAATTTGGCATCTGATATAACAGGCATAAATTATACAGATTTAGGGTCATACTAGAAACTATTTCGAGCGGCCATATAATTGATGCGGAAAAATACGTCAAATACGCTTTGGATACTGCCCGCTTATATGTCCCTTGGCACCCACTCCAACAGTGCACAAAATTCTAATTCATGGTGCAGTGATAATAAAAAAAAAACGCTATTACCTATTGGGCAGCTATCAGAAGAGGCCGCAGAATTTTGCCCGAAAATTTCTAGAGAAAACTGCAACAGAGATATTTTGAATCGGTTGCTTTTGACACCAGAACCTCTTATAAGTTGCATGAGAAGCTTAAAAAGAAGAAAAACGAAGTGTTTTTTACAAGAAACTCACGCTTCTCATGCCTGGAGAACCCAATGTTGATTCTTCAGAAAACGAGGAAGAAAACTGATAATAATAAAAAAGTAAACTTTACCGATATTTTTTTTACATTTAGTTATATCCTTTAGAAAAGAATAAGAACATAAAATAATTTTGGCCGCTTAGATTGTCAAAATACCCGTCTGTGCAACGTTAGAAAAAAATTCTTCAAACTGATTCAGAATTACAATTTGATATTCTCTGGCAGCAAATGCAGTTTATATTATTTTGTTTGTACTATTAAAGTGCATAATATACAGTACTAGAATATAAGACGTCAAACGTTTTTTCAGCAAGACTTATTAATTCGACAGTGCCTGAAGCTGCCCTCGGTATGTGACCACATTCTACATAAAAATTCATTGTGGCCGCTGTTGTATTACTGAACACCTGTGTTGCATACTTAGAGTATGATTGGCACATCTTTCTGTTGTGCCAATCGTAAGCAGATTTGTTGTAGACATTTATCTGTAGTATAGATGTTCCATGCATGATACAGGAAAAATATCGATTGTAGGAATTATGTCATTTGCGTAACGTATGGTTTGTTCCAGTAGATAATAATAATAAATATAACAAAATATTTTTTTTCTTTAAAATTTATAAATTAATAACATTATAATTTTTGTATTGATGAAATTGCCCTTAAAATGGGTTATTTTATTTAAAATTTGCTTGTGTTTTGTTGTAACCACATTGCTTTTGCCTACTAAGTGCATACTTCAATCTGATATTAATATCTTTTTGCACCACAGCTCGTAACATATGTACAAAGTGGTTATTACAAGGCGGTTGCTGAAAAATGTGTTCTTACAAACTTATAAAATTAAGTAAAATTTATATTGCGAACAGTATAGTGTGTGGTTAACGATATTGAAAACAGGAAGCATGGCTATGCACAAAGTTACGAAAGAGTTAGGAATCCAAAGTCAAAAAATAAAACCGGCCAAGTGCGAGTCGGGCTCGCGCACAAAGGGTTCCGTAGCAGCAAATATAATAAATTACAGTTAAATCAACCTATCTCAAAAACTATAAGAGATACTTTGATCAAACCAAAAATCGTTGAAAGAGTTAATTAGCATGCATCACCTCTATTTTTTTTAGAATTTTATACCCCGTAGTTATAAAAATAGAGGGGGGGGGACATACTTTTTACGACTTTGAGAGCTGATATCTCAAAAACCGTTCACTTTAAGAAAAATGTTTTTTAGAAAACTTTATATCATTTTAAAAGACCTTTCCATTGATACCCCACACGGATGTACATCGAAAAAAAAAATTTCATCCCTCAGTTACATGTATGGGGGGCCCCACCCCCAATTCTTTTTTTTACTATTTAGTGTCATATTTTTGTAGCGGTTCATACAACACATATTCCCATCAAATTTCATCACTGTAGTACTTATAGTTTCCGAGTAAATCGGCTGTGACAGACGGACAGACGGACAGACGGACAGACGGACATGACGAAACTATAAGGGTTCCGTTTTTGCCATTTTGGCTACGGAACCCTAAAAACATGGGTGTCGAACGCCCTTTATTACATTAGTCACGTTGAGAAATATTATCACCTACGTACATATAAAACCGACATTGATAAAGAATCCAGTGTGGGCGAGATAAAACCTCTGCCCTGCAAACCTACAGATCCCTTCCCTATAAGCATTATGTGCATGGGTAATAAACCCATCGCACCAATAGCGAATACGAGGTGTGGTTTCGATGTAAACACAGGAATACTTGCAAT
>CAJQZM010038144.1:0-30651 GCA_907164665.1 Colias nastes | reverse complement strand
TAGTATCAGCATTGCACCCGTGCGAAGCCGGGGCGGGTCGCTAGTATAAAATAAAGTCGCTTTCTCTGTCCCTATGTATGCTTAAATATTTAAAACTACGCAACGGATTATGATGCGGTTTTTTTAATAGATAGAGTTGTTCAAGAGGAAGGTTTTAGTATATAATTTATTAGTTTTTAGATAAAGCGGGCGAAGCCGCGGGCGGAAAACTAGTACCTTATATAACTTCTAAAAACAATGACTGCATTCAAATATTAAATTTACCATAACAATTAGAACTATGTTTTTACGTGATCCTTATGACCTGATTCCATCAGATTGACCTAAAATCACCGCAAATTTATCAAGCATAATACATTTGATAGATTAATGGGGCGGTTCTCTAAAATATATCTTGTGCCAATGATAAATCTCAATGACGTACAGCTTCCCTAATGAAAACCACCTTGGGAAGATTCGAGATTAATTTAACTTGAACGTCTAATCTTTAATTAAATTTGTAATTTCTAATTAGCATAAACACGACTGAAATGCTAAATATATTATCAAGAATTTAGAAAGTTGTTCAGAAGGTTATTCGAACAATCTTTGTACGACTTTTCTGACGAAAACCTTTTGAATATAAGTACATTAAATATTAGAATATTTGTTATGACAAAAATTAAGAACGAAAATAATGAAAGAACATATTGTTTACAACTTTTTTTTGCTTCAGGCATCACATATTTTTCGTAATAGGTAACTATAATACCTGAACAGATTTATAATTATTATGATGAACATACAACAAGTACAATTCTACGTATTTTGATGATATTCTTATGGATAACCTGCTTTTTTAGACTAGGTATAGTAAGTTAATAATACAAGTCTAGGTATTGCTGAGAAAAATGCAATGGCGCGAATTAAAAAAAAATCGAAAATAATTTATTATTTGATTGATTGATTTATTGAGTAGGTCGAACTTAAGCTATTTTTAAAACTCTAATTGACAAATATTTTTTAAAGATTAATACTTATTACAACTATTCCTATGATCTCTTGATTTCAACTAATTTGTGATTTCTCTAAATATTGCAAGCATTTATTCAAATGTCGGTACGGGTTAAACTTCAAATAAAAAGGCTCTAAATCGCTACGTGGACCTCGGGTGACTGTAACAAACGGTTAGCGGTTTCCCCTGTGTGCCCTCATACTGTACTTACTTTATTTTCTTGTAGGATTGAAGGTAGATTTGTAAGTAGATTTTGTATGTAGCCTTATACGTTTTAATAATAGTTTTTTCAATTCATTGTTTATTTTTATTAGTTACGAAATATCCATATTAAGATATTATGTTTTTATAAAGTGGATGGCGACGATTGAGAGGTTTTACAACAATAAAACACAGTATATTAGGCAATAACAAAAAAAATATAACAACTAGTCGGGAATTTCATGCTGAAATTTATCTTGTTACCTCAACTTTATCTTTGTGTGTTCATTGTTAGCACTTATTCGGTTTCAACTTTCAAATAGTTTAACTTATGTTCAATTATTTATAATTTATTTCCTTCCACGAAGGTACATTTTCACGAATTTGGAAGCTTAAGACGGCGTTAATTTTAAAATGTGCGTACATAAATTTTCATATTTCGACTTAATATGTACCTATTTATAAAAATACGCTTAAAATAAAAAAAAATCATTTGATAAGCCCAACCTAATAAATTTTCATAAATTTTAAGTAACCTATCTATGAAAATAAACAATAGTTCGTAAAACTACTCATATTTTAAATTTTATTTGATAAAAAAATAATAAGTAACACCGATACATAACTTCTCGTAACATTTAAGAGCGTCATAAGTCATAACAGCAATTACACATGCAATTAAAACCACTAAAAACCAGACACAACACATCCTGCGTTCACAAACAAACAAACGTTCAAAAACAAGGACATACTTTAGAATTCCCTTTAATCTGCACGTTACAAAGGATACAGGACAGACTCAGAAAAATTTCCATTTCAGTACATTTCTTACGAATGTTGTACGTACGTGACACGTCTGTTTATTAATGCTTAATCTGTGGTATTAATATCGTAGGAATGTTCGAGAACAGAATTAGGAAGCTGATTTTTTCAATTAAATTTCTTTAGGCGTTGAGAGTAAAATTTCAAGGCCGTGTCACGACAATACCGTCACGTCATGGAGTAAGACGACGATTTTGGTATCTTTGAATCTTGCCAAAGAAGTTTCACTTCTGACACACACGTTCTTTTTGTTAAATACAAATATGTGTAATTGTGTAATTTGTATAATATTCGGTGACGAGAGAAATACAGTTGAAAATATGTGCTATAATATAGACGTTTTAAGCTTATTCTGTGTACTTGTTCAATGTTTTTAATTTTTATATTCATTACGTTATTTATTTGTATTTATATAATATAGTAAATGTAATTAGGTTGTGGTTGTTGAAACAATTAGAGTACGTTTGATTATAAAACCAATTCGATATTGGAATTAAGAAGTAAATCCACAAAGCAATTTAATTAAAATGTTCGAAACAAATTGCGACAAAAAATAAATACATCGCAGTATTACAAATCACAATATTCGCTTTGATAAAAAGAAACGGAAAATAAGAGGCAATCAGAAAAATAAACATTGCTTGTAAGTAGTATTAATGTCTTAAGTTGCTGGGCGTTTGTTTTTATAAAAGTTACATTGTTGATTTCAGAAAATAATCATTTTATGTATAAATCAAAATATAATCTGGAGATATCGCTCGCTTTATTTACCTTTTATTACCATTTAATATAAAAAAATGCTTTCTTAATAAGTATTTATATTTATAAACACTAAATCTTCTAACCGATTTTGAAAATAAACTCCACTAATTAAACGTATAAAAATTCATTTTACCAGTAAAATGCTATTTTATTTCTTAGGTATAATCTATTTTTTAATCCTTTGAGAAACAAAAGCGGCCTTTAACTTTAAAAATAAATTCCCAAGTCATTAATTAAGATATTAAAATACAGTTAATTGATCTGTCAAAAACTCTAGCAAAGGTAAACGAAACAAAATTTTGAAAACCTTACTTAAAATTGATTGAAAACTTTTTATTTTACAGTTTCTATCTTATATAATACTAGCTTTCCACCCGCGGCATCGCCCGCGCAGTCAAAGAAAAACCCGCATAGTTCCCGTTTTCGTGGGATTTCCGGGATAAAACCTATCCTATGTCCTTTCTCGGGTATCAAAATATCTCTATACCAAATTTCATGCAAATTGGTTCAGTAGTTAAGGCGTGATTGAGTAACAGACAGACAGACAGAGTTACTTTCGCATTTATAATATTATATAGTATATAATTATAGTATATATATATATATATATAGTATGGATTAACTCACCACGTAAAAGTTGAATAATTCATATAACATACATGCTGCTCGAAAATACAGACTTACTATCATACATAATGTAGATCTGTACGCTGCACTGTAACGTTCGATATAGATTTTCTAGTTCCCGCTATTTTAGGTTAAAAATCTTTCAGTTTAAAAGGAAGTAGTTCAAAGTTCTCTCTATGTTTTAAATAAATATTTAATGTGTATGATACGACGTCATAATTTTACAGACTGGTATTCTTTCTTTTGAAATAATTAAGTGAAAGTATTTTTCTGTTTCAATATGTATCATATAATAATTATTCTCCACGCATATACTTGTGAAATGACGATTTCTTTATAAAACTTGTTGATTAATAAATAAAAAGGTACGTAAGTATTTTTGTTGTAATTATAATATACCTCTACTATCAATTTAAATATTCAATAACACACAAAACCGTGCGACGATGAGCAGTGAGCGAAAAATATATGAGATGTCAGTTTCAACTAGAAAATGGACACCCATCGTATTAATTAGCGAACTACGAATGTGTCTAGTTTCTACACAGTTAATATTAACTGCAATGCACTCTTCTCTACGATGTATCATTTACAACGACCCTTCATAATCTTTTATTTTCTACACATTGTAGCATGTCTGTTGTTTAAATAGTCTTTGACTAGTTATATAAATACTTTTTAAATTACTAGTCAAGTTATTAAAATTACAAGAACAGAAAACTGATTGGAAAATAAAGAACATTACCGAAATTTTCTTAAACTTTCCTTAAAATATGTGTTAATAATAATATAATATTTACTTACATAATATTTCGTATAAATAAACGTTATTAATTTATTTCTCTAAAACCTAATCCATACTAATATTATAAATGCGAAAGTAACTCTGTCTGTCTGTCTGTTACTCAATCACGCCTAAACTACTGAACCAATTTTCATGAAATTTGGTATGGAGATATTTTGATACCCCAGAAAGGACATAGGCTACTTTTTATCCCGGGAAAATGACGCAATCCCGGAAATCCCACGGGAACGGGAACTATGCAGGTTTTTCTTTGACTGCGCGGACGAAGCCGCGGGCGAAAACCTAGTAAATTATATACTAAAACCTTCCTCACTCTATCTATTAAAAAAACCGCATCAAAATCCGTTGCGTAGTTTTAAAGATTTAAGCATACATAGGGACGGAGTAAGCGACTTTGTTTTATACTATGTGTTGATTTTAAATCCTACAAAAGATACAGAGAAACCTAACTCCGTGTATTTCTTGTATCTTGTTTCTAAGCCGTCGATATTTTAAGTTTAGCACTTATTTAGCACACGGCTAGGTCTGCTATTTTTGCCTAACCTAAATTGATGTAGACTTTTACAAATATACAGTTACAAACTGCTCAAACTTACTTACCTATTCGAACTGAAAAATATCGCAAACTGAAATACTATATTTAGAACCTTGTAAGAATATTGCATTTTAGATAAGCTTGCAAATTTGATTGATAACTATGTAATCAATGTTTTCAAACGTATTACAAGTTCAAGATAATAAAACGGATATAAATAAAGTTCTGCCTTAACAAACTTTATCAGCGACCAAGTCATTAATGTAATATTTAATGAAATTCTTTAATATACAATTTGAATATGGCATATTTTTAGCAAAGGCGTCTCAAAACAACAAATATAGTATTTTATATAACTAAGACAAAATCGAATAAGTAAGTTCTTCAACTAGTGGTTTTTTTTTCAATATAATAATATTAAAAATAAATCTACTACACGGTAAAATTTAACAATTGAAGTTGTGATTGAAGTCACAAATCTTCAATATGTAGAAACATCTTTCGTTATTATAATAGGCAAGAGCAATATTTGAACAGCTCTAGAAAGTTCGAGCACATTTCAATAAGACACGTAACTCCATATAAAGGCGCCATTTATCAAATATTTCATATATTAGTATGACGGATTCGATGTTACATACGCAGCATGAATATGAGGGTATAACGAGAGACAATTTATTATGGCTCTTCAGGCGAACGTTACCTACTAGGTATGTTATATTATTATCTTAGTAGGTATCTACGCAAGTTTCTTGGGAAATTCAGGAATAATTATTTATTGTTTTAAGAACTTAATTTGGTCTATAAGTTACTTGAAACTTCAGAAAACTGCACCTATGCCTACAAAATTAATTTGAAACCAGTTCAAAAGACAATTGTTTAACTACCGTATGTAAATCGGAACAAGACTGCGAACTAAGTCACCCAATTCTTCACATCAAAAGAAGCCATTGTTCCTGATTTATTATAATTATAACCGATTCCCTCCAGGCACTCGTTTCCCGCACACAAATCTTATGAAAACTCCACAGAACGTAGCACTCTAAGAGCCATTCGCAGCATCTGGGTTCTTCCCGCGGTATTCAATTTCTAAATTTACTCACAGATGATTAAGGCTTTGCCAGATAGAACGCATATAGCGCGCGACAGAGCGCCAACCTGACGGCCCGCTATGACGCCAAATTGTATTGTACTACGCGCTTTCAGTTAGAACTTAGAACGCATACGTAGTGCGCATCAGAGCGTTGGCGCTTTGTGCGACAGAACATAACCACGTAATACAACACAGTTCGGCGTCAGGTTACCGCTCTGACGCGTGCTATGACGCCGACAGTTATTATGTGCTATTGGCTTTGTAGTACGTAAGTCCTATTGGCTTTGTCGGATAGAACGCGAACTTAGTGCGCGTCAGAGCGTCGTCGCTCTGTTTGACAGTAGGTATGTTAGCGGGTAGTACAACAGACTTCGGCCTCATAGCGCGACATCAAGTTAGCGCTCTACCACGCGCTAAGAACGCGTTCTATTTGACAAAGCTATAAGTCGGCATAAGGCCGATCGCTCAATATGTATTACTATATTATACTATCTGTATTCTGTTTTCGTAACAATAGAATTTCTTTCAGTAACAATCATCTATATACAATGGAAGTTTGTTTTGTTCGAATGGTTTTGGGTGAAACTTTGGTGATTTTCGATTTGTGCGAACCAGTTTTGTTTGTTATAATGGCGGAATATGATACTTTGATATTAGTTTCATGTCCTTGAATTGAAGAAATAGTTTGTACTTATTATTGTAAAATGCTACGACGACGTTTCGTTGGACGTTCGTTAAAATTATAAATTTAATTTTAACGAACGTCCAAATACCTAATTAAAAAAAACACGAATCAATAGAGCTTATTGACAAAGTGACTTTTAATAAAATCACATTAAGAATTTTAAAATGCCGATGTCTTATTATAACCAATATAAAACCCATACCCAAGTATAAACATAGGGTACGGTATAAATACATTGACGTACCTAAATTTTAATTTATATTAATCACTAACGGTCGCCCCGGCTTCGCCCGTGGTACATATTTACGTTTTCTCTACATAAGAACCATCCTCGTACTTCAAGGAATATAATAAAAAGAATTATCGAAATCGGTCCACCCGTTCACGCGTGATGCCGAGACCAAGGAAAACGGGTTTCGTTTTTATATATAGATTTAAGTAAGAAATTTTATAACTTTGCGACATCCTTATTTTCTTAAGTAACCAACATCTTAGTTGCAACTATTGTTTTAATTACACAATAAACCAGAGATAATACTAATGAACCGCTATATCTGTGTCTATTATCTGGCTTGCGACCAAAAGCTATGAATTTAATGCTTCTACAGAGTTCTATGTGACAGTTTCGTAACCTTAATCTTATAATAATGATGTGTGTACAGTACTCCAAAATTAATAATGCGCATGCAGATCTTCGCTAATTCTCGTATTTCCAGAAACACCCGAATCACCCCGAATCATTGAATCGTAAGTGCCCTAAACAATGCACTTGCATTTTGCACCTTGTACGAAAGAAATAGGAGTCAATTCAGAGTCATACACAATCGAAAACAATTCGGGCGATAGGTGACAATAGCCTGTCAGTCAAAAAATTCAAAAAATCCGTCAGTCGTCTTCATAATATTGGTGGTGACCGCACGTATTATCTCTGTATGGAATTATATAGAGCTGCTGTTACCATACCCTTCTTAGTTTTGTTTCAAAGTAGAATTTTCCGGTAAAATGATTTTTTACACAGGTAGCAGATAGCAGTGGGGAAAGTGAAAATTAATAAGAGCATAATGAAAGTTTTGATCATTCTACGATATCAGAAATAGAGATAATCCCTGATTCTGTAAATTCTTTGGACTGAGATTTTAATGATTAGATTTGAGAATTTAAATGTAAACCAGTGTTTGAAAATCATTTTTCTAAATATAAACTTTGTGTTATTTTAACCTTCCATACATCCATCATTACGCCAGCTTCAGTAAGACACTTTAATAGTTCTAAGTATAGAATTTTGACTGACCGGTTGGCATGGTTGGTAGTGGCCCTGCCTTCCAAGCCAGAGGTCGTGGGTTCGATTCCCACCCGGGGCAAATATTTGTGTGATGAACATAGATGTTTGCTCTGTGTCTGGGTGTTAATTATCTATATACGTATTTATTTAATAATTATATATTTATGTTTATCAGCCATCTGGTTTCCATAACACAAGCGAAAGCTTAGTATGGGATCAGATCGTGCCGTGTGTGAAAATTGTCCTGAAATATTTATTTATTATTATTTATTTAATTTTCCAAGTAAATCAATACAACAAATATATATTCGCAATCGTGTGGCTTATCCTCGCTATTAACTTACATTGAATTATCGAAACAAATTTCGTTACTTATCTCTTTTACCATAAAATCACAATAAAACTCATAATTCTAATAAAATATGCATGAAGAAAATACATTTAACCACTCTATATACATATCGTCTTCGGAGGCTCGGGGAATATGACAGTTGCCGAACAGTCACGAATTTTTCTATGCGCATTATCAGTTTGGGAGTACTGTAATCTATACATATAATAAATCTGTAGAAGGGTCAATTCTGTACATTGAAAATATTGAAAAAATAAATAGCAGGGGGTGTTACTGGATCGATACCAAACCCAAATATGTGATTAAAAAAATTTTTGTCTGTCTGTCTGTCTGTCTGTCTGTCTGTCTGTCTGTCTGTCTGTCTGTATGTGAAGACATCACGTGAAAACTAACGGTTCGATTTCGATGAAACTTGGTATAATTATACCTTATTATCCTGGGCGTAAAATAGGATACTTTTTATCCTGGAAAAATACGTAGAAAAAAAATAATCTTAATTTTTCAGTTTTATCCATAGACGTTGTTCTGTAGAACCGCGAACACACGTTGCGTATTATTATAGGCCTAGCCGTATTTGGGTCCAATAGATATTTATAAGATGTCATTGTCAGAGTTACTCAAAATGGAGAAATAAACCATCCACGCGAAGACCGACATCCGCGCGGACGGAGTCGCGGGCGGAAGCTAGTATACTATAAATTTAACCACTTATAATAATTATTATCCTGGTTAGAGTTGTAGTATACTATGTATCAAATACTACTTTTGAATATATTTTAAACGATTTAATTACCAAGCTGGTGGGCTGGTGGTAATATAGGTGAAATAATTTAAAAATACCATTGTTTGTTAATCATTAACAAAAAACAAACAATATTTTATCTTTATGATGTTATTTTAAACACGTTACATACTACTTACGTATAAGTATGCAAGTGCCGACATAACATAAATAGATTTATGACCGATTTTTAAATGTGAAAATATTATTATATTATATTGTGTACAAAGTGTTACCTTTTGAAAAATCTATCCTAAACCTTACATATTCTAATATACATCCTTTTCACTTTATTCACATTCGTTAAAACAAATCGCAAAATCGGCCATCTTGAAAAGATTGAGGTATCGAGATGAGAAAATAAAAAAGGATTTCCAATACTACCCGCGGAATAAAGAAATATGAAGTCAAATGCTTTCTTTTAGGCTTTAGGCTGCTTTCAGAAATGAATTTAGGTTGAAACGTGGATTTGACCGATAAATGTGGATTTGATATATAAATATTTGACGAGTACGAAATAATTTCAAAAAGATATGAAAATGGAAATGTCGGCAAAAAGAAACTGTAGACACATACCTAACCATACATTTTTTTTTTATTTTGAATATAATATAATACATTATTGTGAAGATAAAACGAAGGTGAAACATTTTACTTTCTATATAATAAGATGATGATTTAGAAGAGAGCCTTTATCATGATTTAAACATACTTATAACACTAAACGTTGTGTTGTACACAATATTACTTAAAAGTACAGATTACTACATTGTTACTACGTTAATAAAAGCCTATTTATTGTCTTCTACGAGCAATCCAGTATAAAATATAGTCCTCTAATTGTAACAAAATAAAGCCCAAACTTATTACAGAATTCTAACTACGCCATGTAACTGCATTCAGTTCATCCGTATATTTTATTTCCACGACCTCTCAAGTTAAACGCTTGACTCTTTAAGTGCCAGCACAAGGCGCCGAGCTGTAATTACGAAGAACAATTACTTTTGTAAGGGTATTCTGCCTTGTAGGACAAAATCTCTGCTTAGAGCTTTGAGCTCCGACTTTTTGGCGGTGCGGATGTTACGCTCGACTGTTTTGAGGTTAATTTAAGTGGAATAAAACATGTGGCCTGAAAAAATTAAAATAAAAGAATGTTATAAAATCGCTATTGATAGTATTAATAATTTCAAAAAAAAGTTTAAAGACTCAAAAACTCGATGTTTATGAACGATGCTCTTTTTAACCTCCCCTAGAATGATGCAGCTTTCGTAGCGTATTTTTGGTTATCATCACTACATAGTATAAAACAAAGTCGCTTTCTCTGTCCCTATGTCCCTTTGTACGCTTAAATCTTTAAAACTACGCAACGGATTTTGATGCGGTTTTAAGCTATTGCATAGCTTCTATCGCGGGCCTTGAGCGCGGGGACCGAATCCAGAAATTGCGTAACGAAAAACCTCACGCTCCCCACTCCGACGGACACGGAGGTGTGGCTTGAAGGCATGCTATGCAATAGCTTTACCGCGGCAGTCCCCGAGTGCCACACGTCTTTTTTTTAATAGATAGAGTGATTCAAGAGGAAGGTTTTAGTATAAAATTTATTAGGTTTTAGACAAAGCGGGCGAAGCCGCGGGCGGTAAGCTAGTTGATTCATAATTTGTACTATTTTTTCTTTGTTGTTTCGTTAACTGTCTTTAATATTATGATAAAATATGTGATTATGTTTAATGACTCGAAAAATATTAAATGTTAAATGTTAGGTTAGGCTTTTGTTTTAAAGTGTAATTATTTATGAGCCTTCTTGTGTCGATGTGCGTTTATAAAAATAAATACACCATCAGCTATCCATGTATTTATATCGTATCTATAAAAACCTACTACTATAAATATTCTCATACTTGTTCAAGCTATTCTTTCCCAGATAATCCCTTTGAGGGCAACACCTTCACAAAGTGTTGCGGACGTTTAAGAGCTACTTGTGTTCAAACCGTCCGCTCGGTTGCCTTCCTGTTCATGTAAAATAATGTAGACGTAATGTATGAAGCTGTATTTTATCCTTATTGAATGTATGATACATTTCTATACTGAAGTCAAAAAATTTAGACTTGATTAATCAAAGCGTGCTAAGAAGTATATTTGAAACATAATAATAAAAAGTCCTTTTATAAGTCAAAGTTAAAGTCCTTTTAAGCTTAGTGACACTTTTGTTCTCTTTCTATATATGCAGGTAAATCGGGGAAAAAATTTCTAGTTGGTAGTTATAAATCGTTGTATATAAATATCCACAAATATTTGCAATATTATTAGATGGGTGTGTTTATTGTTAATCTCAATTCACAGACCGTGCTACTGATTCGATTGGAAATCCCTAACCTTGTATTTGATTAATTAATATATTACACTACGACCAAACCATTTTCAAATCAATACTTGTGAAACCCTGAAATATAAGTTATTTATAACAAATACGTTTCAGTCTAATCATAGATAAACTAGAGAATGTTCAGACAACTACAAGTAGTGGACTGGACGAGACATCGTTTTTTGCGAGTTTCTCAATTCTTTATTTCTTTACTTGTTTTTATTTTATAGAAGCACGATATTGTTCTTGGAACCAACGCTGTTTTATTGAAAGGTAAAATTTTATATAAAATTCTTATGTAAGTTTTATCAATTTTCCGGTAAAAATTTGAATTATTTTTTTCATCGCAACTTAATTCTAATTTTATGACGAAATTTGAAAAACCTAAATAAAAAAGAGCAATTAATTTGTGAATATGGATACATCGATAAATAAAACTTGCGGTTTAGTTAGAGCACGTAATTTTCATAATTACAGATTTTCATTTTTTATTTTTTTGATTCAACCATCGAGAAATGTAATTGCCAACAAACGGTTATTACCAGTGCTATCATTTAATGTATCAAAAACATTGAGATATACATATGGAGACGACACCGCCTACATCACTTATGTTCCGCTCAACATACGCCATATATGGCATAACTGCACGCTCATTTTTTATTTGTTTTAAAGTGAAACGCATCAAATAAGCCTTCGTGTGTGTTACGATATTGCACAAATAATACAAATAATACGGAAAAGTGCAAAGGAATAACTTTCATCGGTAAGTACCTAACTAGATAATAATTTTTAAAACTTAGAGCAAAAAAATGGCGCACAGATTTTGTTCGTGGTGTCTCCTCCATACGTAGTATTATTATCTCAATGATTAAATAGTATTATTTCACTTTACAGATAGATAAGAGAAAGAGCTTCATCAATAAGGCTTGCATAACTGTAACTATACTAAAGAGGGATCTGGGTTCTGAATGAGTTCTATTTGCTTAAAGCGCGTCACACACGGTGAAGATACTATGTTAAGATTCTCTAATATAAAATATTACAGTCTGTAATATTTACAGTATCTTAAGGTATCCGGTATCAGCGTTCTGACCATCATTTTTCTTTTTGTCATTGCGTACTAAGACCCCTGTAGAACCGCCATCCTGTTACAAATGACCCGAAACACTGACACAAAATTTCGGGTCATTTGTAACAGGATGATTTATATTAGAGAATCTTAACATAAAATATTATAGTATCTTCACCGTGTGTGACGCGCTTAAAACGTGTGGTATTATAATAATATCTTCAATATAAATATATCTATATACTTTAGTAGAATACAAGTATAAAAATCTTAACTGTAAAAAATTGAGAAGCATCCCTGTAATATTATAGGCTGTTTCTTTTAATAAAAAAATGTGTGCGTGTACTAGTGTACACACGTAAGAAGTGAAACTTCTTTATGACCTTATTTTTAAAAAAATATTGTATTATATGCAACTTTACAGAAATACGTCGAATCACGCGTGGTACGGATAAGAAAAAGGTGGCGCGTAACGGAAAAATGTCACTCGTAACGAAAAAATGTTACACTAAATTTTTTTCCAACCCCGATAAAGAAGTTTCACTTCAATAAATAAATAGAATATTAAAAGCGTTTAAAATAAACAAATAAACTAAATTAATATGTAACTATTTGATTCGATGCCGCGTTAATTTTATTTAATCAAAATGGGGCTGTGTTTTCGGAAAATCAGCAAATTTTATTTACTTGTTAAAGAATATTGATGTAACAGTAATTTAATTCTGTTTTAAAACAGTATTTTCATTTATAAACCTGTTAGTTCATAGGGATGTATGTTTGTTTTACAATCACCTACATACTTATGATCGGATCACTGTTTTATACAGATATTTGGTACAGAAATATGTTGAAAGCTAGCACAAATTGCCTTTTTATCTGGCTGTCACGCAAGTAAAGCCGCGGACTCCAACAAGTTTTGTGATAAAGGTATATCTTTTCATTCAAAAATAAATAATCTGGTAAGAATGATAGACAACCCCATAGAATATATTAACATATTCAAGACGACGCTTTTGTCTTCACTTATTTATTCGAGTATTCAAATAAGAAGAGCGAACGAAGATAAGGCCGTATTCAGAAAGAAATCTGGAAACTTATAAGCGCTTACCGGCGCTTGTCAGCGCTGGTTCGTCCTACACAAAGGAAGCAGGTTGAAGCAGACCAAGACAAATTTTATATGGCAGCGCCCAGCGCTGACCAGCGCGTGTTGAAGCTTGTCGGCGCCGTTCAGCGCTTATCGGCGCGTGTTCATATATTTTCCTGCGCGGGTTACCAGTGCTGACAAGCGCCGATAAGCGCTTATAAGTTTCCAGCTTTCTTTCTGAATACGCCCTAATACTGATAAGAAAGGTAAAATATAAACAATAATAGAATATTATGTACATCTTTTGAAAAGCTAAGGATATTAGAGATTGATTTTTACAAGCAAATTTTACAAGCAATTCTTTAAGGTCAAGAAATACTACCCTTATTGATAAAAAATATGTACTACCTAAAAATAGGATAGGATCTATTTGAGATTAATGTAAATGATATCTTACACTGTATCTATAATCGCAACTTTCTATCGAAAATATCTAAATAAAAAACGGTATCTATGTATTATGAAATAATCAAATCAATTTTTAAAGATGATTAACGTGTGATTGTTATTAGATAGAATATACCTAATAAATGCAATTAAATTTACTAATCCATAGCGTTTCATATCAAATGTATGTGTTGACGTAGTCCTCTTATGGAAATTAATAATTTATCTGAATTTATCATAGTTGTATAATAATATGTACTCGCATAATTATACGTTATTATGATGAAAATATAAATTAATATCGTATCTACTTTAACAGATTTAGAATTGTTCATAATCACTAAGTATAATATTTATTCTTCTCTGTTTTTAAAATTTATACACAGTATTTTTATTTTAACTTTCTTAAAAATATTGTCAATTATAGTAGAAAAAAAATTCAGCATTATCTAAAATAAACTATCATTTTCATACATACGTCCTCTGCATGAATTGCAACACTCAAAGCTTTGCACGAATACCAACTTTAACGCATTACTCGCAAATCGCGATAATAATATGTTCGGAATTCGACAAATTAACTCATACCTACGTTCTCAATTTAAAATAATTTAAAAATATTTTTTATCTGTAACACTCATTATTGCAACCTTTTTGGCACTGGTAAGATACTGGCCGATGAGAAAGACACGAAAAAAAATAATTTAAAAATCGAATGTGTCAAATTCAGGCGCGCTTCGCGCGTTGATTTCCCGGGCGCGCGAGCGGTCTTCACAGATGTAGGGCGGGCACTGCCTTTGCGGCAGGAGCCTGCGTCATAGTAAATGGACCTCGGCGCCTTTTTGTGGTATCCTAATTAATGGCCAAGCGTGACGTGGACGCAGATGATGTCAAATATCACAGAAAAACGATTTATTTTAGTGAATTAATGAGCCTCCTTGCTGAAATTGCAGAGATAAATATTTTATCTTCAAGGCGTATTGGCGTAAACACTGACGTAAGTTTATTATAATCTAACATAAAAGTACTTCGTAGCTATAATTATTAATTGAATTAAATCAATTCAGTACCTCCATGTAATATTGTGTAAAAGATTGTTTAGATTTAATTTAGTAGTTTATAATACCATAGCGTAGGTACACGCTATATACTATTTATATAAATTGAATATACTATTTATATACATATAAATAGTAGATTCAAATACACAAATAAATATAATTCACAACAATGCAAAATACGAGACAACACGTAGGCCGTAGTCATTTGATTTATTGCGTACCTACATGTAAACGACGTATATTGTTATACAGCCAAAAAGATTGAACTACTTATATTATGATAACTATTTAGTAATATGCGGTACTTCAATTATGTCCCTTTTAACCGTAAGAACATTTTATTATGATATTCTAATGATTAAGTAAAAAGGTGTAGATAGGTTATTAGCGCTCAGGAATTGGCACGTCGAAATATGGCTAATTGACCACATTTTTCTTCGCCTCTTTTTAGTTCACAATCACAGTTCACAATAGTTGAAGCATGCCATCTTACTTTTACGTCAATCGTGTGTGCAGTTGTGCCGTTTTTGAAAATCGAATGTTTTGTGGTAACCTATCTACACTTTATATTTCATTGTTTCAACCTGTTTCAACAGTCATTGATTTGACTATAGTATTTATTTTTATTGAATAATCTGAAGGTAGACTATAAAAATGTGATATCGGTGCGGTGTTAGTAAATGATATAAAAATCGGTGCGGCTTCAGAACGAGGTACAGTCCTTTAAGTTTATTATTATTATGATTATGATAGCTTTTACTTTGTTCCAATTGTAATGTGTTATAATTGAAGTAGTGCGACACATGAAGTAATAAGAGAAGGTAGTTTAATTTTTTTCTGAAAATTGCATCACTAGATGCCGGATGGATGTCATCGTTTTACGTACCTAGTACCTAACTATTTAAATATGTAGGAATCTATACTAATATCACTTACTTTACTTACTATATTGTAATACTGTGCTCATATTATAAAGCTGAAGAGTTTGTTTGTTTGTTTGTTTGAACGCGCTAATCTCGGGAACTACTGGTCCGGTTTGAAACATTCTTACGGTGTTAGATAGCCCATTTATCGAGGAAGGCTATAGGCTATATATCATCACGCTAAGACCAACAGGAACGGAGCACTGCGGGTGAAACCGCGGAGCACAGCTAGTGTGTTATAATTGAAGTAGAAACACATCAAGTAATAAGTGTAAGGTGGTTTTAATTTTTTCTGAAAATTGCATCACTAGATGCGGGATGGATGGCATCATAGTATCTAACTATATAAATATTTAGGAATCTGTGATACTACTAAGGTCCCTATTAATCGTTGGAACATTTTATAGGTTAGGTTTTGCAGACTGGCAACACTAGCAGACGAGGATCGTGCCAATGAATCTGAAACTTGTTACATTTCACCGAGTTTATTGCACTGCCTGTAACTTTTATAGTTTTACTTGACCCCGTAAGATATTATGGTAAAATCGATCTTATGTTAGTGCTATAACGTTTATTTTAGCGCAGTAATGTTGTGGACATTTAACTTCGTAAAAAAGTGTTGGAAAGATTATTGGAAAGATGTTGTTATTAATAGCGTTTATTTTCAACTATTCGTTCTTAACTTTTTCAGGATATATTGTTTTTGATTTCCAAGAACTTGTGGGCTATATCATTTAATTAATTAATAAAAGCTCTATGTTAATTGGTGAATATTTTTCAGTTTAAATATGATTTTTTGGAATAAATTCAAGCAATTAAAACAACATAAAATGCTAACTGATATGTCTGTATAATTTAAATACGTGTTATTTTTTTGTCTAGAACATTCCAAGTAAGAAACCATGAGTAAGAAAAATTAACAAAGAAGATAGTATAAAAATATGAAGATCACTATGGTCCATTGAAAAGTTACATTTGGGGTTGCATTTTTTAGAGGACGCAATTTTATTTTTTTGATGTGTAGGGGTGGTCAGTGTGAAGCTATCACCAAGTTTGTGGGGTCACCACCCTTGTCCCACGGCCGCCATCTTGAAAATAGCGGTTGATATGGTTTTTACGATATATCTCTTAAACTATTTATTTGATAAAAAAAATTTGTTTACATTATTTGTTGCAAATTAAATACTCTACAACTTTGATCCTGCAACTTTTTGTCGTAGAACTATAAATAGAAAAGTAATAAGCGAAAATGTTCAGAAATTAGAGATATTTATATTTCTCAATAAAACTTTTTTTTATAATTTTACGTAGAAATGATATTTGACCATTTTTGTAGATTGTTTTTCGAGGAACAACTTTTATATACAACATTTTTTCATTAATTAAATAGCTAAGGTTTTACAGCGCTCCGAAGTGAGTACTAATTTTCAGTACTCTGAACTATACAGTATACTTATATTATGTGTGTACTAATAATAATTTGTCATCAGTAATGGTTTTTTTTTGTTATTATAATATTTTTAATAATTAATTTTGCAATATCACTAATAATTAATTATTGAATCTTTTCCCCACCACCCAGGAGGTAGAGTCTGGAAGCGCGACTTTTTTTTACGTCGAAAAGCAGGTCTGAAATGTTCTGCAGTGTGCTTCTATTGTTCTGGAGTATGAGAAAAGAGCCAATAGCCAATATATGTATAGTTAAGAGTACTGAAAAATAGTACTCACTTCAGAGCGCTGTAAAACCTTAGTTATTGACGTTATGAAAAAATGTTGTACATAAAAGTTGTTCCTCGAAAAACAATCTACAAAAATGGTCTGATATCATTTCTTCGTAAAATGATAAAAAAAAGTTTTATTGAAAAATATAAATGGCTCTAATTTCTGAACATTTTCGCTTATAACTTTTTTATTTATAGTTCTACGACTAAAAGTTACTACACCAAAGTTGTAGAGAATTTAATTTGCAACAAATAATGTTGACGATATTTTTTTATCAGTTAAATAGTTTAAGAGATATATCGTAAAAACCATTTCAACCGCTATTTTCAAGATGGCGGCCGTGGGACAAGGGTGGCGACCCCACAAACTTGGTTTTAGCTTCACACTGACCCCCCCTACACATCAAAAAAACAAAATTGCGTCCTCTAAAAAATGCAAGGTTAGGGCTAAAAAATGTAACATTTCAATGGATCACTATAAAAGTTGAAATATTGTGTTTTTGTATGGAAGAGGGAAAGGCGGACGTGTCATGAGTCATCTATGATAGATGTAAGGACTGTGAAATATTACTTTTGTCTTACGTTACAGTTTTCTTAGTGCATTTCTTTTATGCTGTTATTTTTATATACTTAGAAGGAATTCAACCATATTGTTGTTATTATAATGCTGTAGCGTGTATACTATTATATTCTATTCTATACCATACTAGCTGTGCTCCGCGGTTTTACCCGCAATGCTTCGCTCCTGTTGGTCTCAACGAGATGATAATTATAGCCTATAGACATCCTCGATAAATGGGCTATCTAACACCGAAAGAATTTTTCAAATCGGATCAGTAGTTCCCGAGATTAGCGCGTTCAAACAAACAAACTCTTCAGCTTTATAATATTAAAGTATAAAGTATAGATAGGTGCTTATTCGTTTCTATGCTTCGTATTCATGTCATCTACACATCAGATTTTAGCTTATGGTACTTTTAGTTAGTTATTAGTAAAACATACATTATTTAGATGATACACTCAAGTAACATGCCTTTTTAAACTAGGTACTAATCAGTACTAAGTGCATAATTGAATCAAGTACCTAATACAATGATTAATTATATATTATTAATAATACATTTGTTCACAAAGAACATCTTAACATATTAACAAAATATAATCCTGCAAGATCAATACTTCCCTCCGTCGGGAACAAACCCAAGACTGTTTGTTTACACCAAGTTGTCACTTACACCAAACGCTTACAACACGAAATAAATTAAAAGCCTTGACTGCCACAATTCTGTGAAGTTAATTTCAGCACGTAGTTCCCTGTTGTTTGGTAACAGTCTTACAAACACACCTTAATTATTGTTCTCTTTAGTTTACTAAATATACAGTTTAGTTAGGATACACATAAATGTGAAATATAATTTCTCTTCATTCGAACCGCAAGGGACTGGAACGCGCTTCCTGAATCTGTTTTCCCCGACGAGTACAATATGGGGGTCTTCAAGCGAAGAGTGAACCGGTACTAGGGAAGCGCGTACCATCTTAGACCGCATCTTAGCTTTCCATCAGGCGAGATTGTGGTCAAGCGCTTCCCTATCTAGTGTAAAAAAAAAATTAAGGAATAGAAAAGAATCGATCACGAGGCGGGATTCGAACGCGCGACTTTCTCATTACCGGGGCGACAGCTACTCGTGATCACGCCAGAGCAATCGAATTTATTGTATCATTTCGTTTTATGTATCTTAAGGATACCCTATACACATACAAAATATAGTATAGGATATACAAAATCTCGTTTTTAAAGCATTTGAATTTTATACGAAACTAGCTTACCACCCGCGACTTCGCCCGCTTTGTCTAAAACCTTCCTCTTGAATTACTCTATCTATAAAAAAACTGCATTTAAATCCGCTGTGTTGTTTTAAAGATTTAAGCATACATAGGGACATAAAGACAGAGAAAGCGACTTTCTATACTATGTAATGATATCAAGGATACACATTACACATAGTTAAGTATTCCTTTTACACACATTTTTAGCGAGTACCTACTAAAACTACTGGGTAAAGTGTACTTATAGTTTGGCAAATTTATAGCTATTACGCTTACGTGTACAGATTTTTGACTAGACTGAAGACTATCCGCTGAATTCCTCAAAAGTATATCACTAAAAATAAAATCCTGTACGAGATAAAAATAAGAAGATTGTGACGTTTTCATTGAGAGTAAGATGTATTCCAAAAACTAAATCTAAAATTAGGAAAAATGAATTACTTAAGTACCTTCTCTACATTTTAATTATTATTAATGGGCCAGAAGACTGAAGAAAGAAATAAATTGAGTATCAAAAAGAATAAAACTATACACCTTATTAGCTCTTATTTTAAAAATTCACGTACATATTTTGTCTACTCAATAGATTTTTATGCTCAAAGAGATGTTTCGTTACATAATACAATAGCTTCTACAATTTTCCGCCCGATTATACATAAGTTGGTCAATTTCGGAACCAATTCCACCAAATAACTTATCTATAATGGAAAACTGAAGGGCTTTTTGAACAAAGATTAAACGGAACAGTCTAGTTTTCTAAGAAAAAAATGCTTCCCCTCCTTTAGAATAAAATATAAGCAATAACAACATGTATTAAGAAATAAATTTCAAATTATGTAGATTTAATCAGCATATAAAATAAACTGATTTGGATCGTCATTTTCCATACATTAACTTTCCAAAGTCAAGCTAAACTGAGCGTTTGCCAGGAAATATAAAAAATTTTCAATATCAATAAACAGATTAAAATGTCAATAGGTTAGACCATAATTTACGTTTTTACGACCATAAGTCATGATATAAAAACGACATCATATTTTACGCCGAAAAGGAAGTTACCAACTTGAGCATTAGAACACATGCTTATAAATTTTGCCAGTTTTTTATGAGAAATTATTCTATCTAGTACCTACTGTAGTAAATTGAAGTCTTATTATAAAATAAAAAGAGCGTGTGTGCCGAGAAAACAAGTCAGAAGTGAAACTTCTTTGGCAAGATTCATAGCTACCAAAATCGTCGCCTTAATCCATGACTTAACGATATTGCCATGACGCGACTTTAAAATTTTACTCTCAACGCGCTTAAAGAAGTTCAATAAATGTACCTACTACTGCAAAAAAAAACATCGTTGATCTACAAAAAAATAAAAATAAAATACGCTGCGTATAAACCTATAGTTAATTTTAAACAGCTCAAGTAACGCAATAAACAATGTTTAAAAGAAAAGGCAATCGCTGGAGAGGAATTAATTATGGACTACTAAACTAATGAAAACGAATGAACTAGATCCTTTGTACAAGGTGTGCGATTAATATATTTTACTTAGAGGTAATTTTCTTGTACTACGAGATAGAACTTTGTAAAAATAAATTCTCAATTGAGAAAGTTATAGTACTTCCACCTTGTGAACTGTGGTTATAAAATAGTAAATAAAAAGAAAATATTTCGCTAAAAATGACTTAAAACTTCTTTATATTTATAACTATTATTACTAATATCATACAACACAAATTACATGCAAAAACATGATACAAAAAGTATCGTAGAAATTAAACAGTTTCTTAAATGTTATTCTAATTTAAATTTACTCTAAAGTGCACGTAGTTTCTGCATTGTCAGCGACGTTATATATGAGTACACGAAATTCTCTTTGCCAGCAAGTGCTTCAAAATCTATATACATATAATAAATCTGTAGAAGGGTCAATTCTGTACATTGAAAATATTAAAAAATAAATAGCAGGGGGTGTTACTGGATCGATACCATATCCAAATATGTGATAAAAAAATTTTTTTTCTGTCTGTCTGTCTGTATGTTCAGGCATCACGTGAAAAGTAACGGTTCGATTTCGATGAAACTTGGTACAATTATACCTTATTATTGTAGGCATAATAATGGGATACTTTTTATCCTGAAAAAATACGTAGAAAAAAATAAATCATAATTTATCTTAATTTTTCCGCGCGGACGGAGTCGCGGGCGGAAGCTAGTTAATAAATATAAATGTGGCACTAATTTGGAGAAAATGACTAACAAAGTAAAATTACGTAAACCATATTTTATTTGCTTTATTAAAATTTGCAAAATACAATATATTTTACCATAATTATTTTTTACAATTGATTTACCATTTTGTACATTATGATTCTATGAGTAGAGTATCCTTAAAAATTTACAACAAACACACACATACACATCCTCACAAACTTTCGCATTTATAATACTAGCTTTCCGCCCGCGGCTTCACCCGCGTTTTCAAAGAAAAATCCGCATAGTTCCCGTTCCCGCGGGATTTTCGGGATAAAACCTATCCTATGTGTTAATCCAAGTTACCTTCTATATGTGTGCTAAATTTCATTGTAATCGGTTCAGTAGTATTTGCGTGAAAGAGTAACAAACACACACACACACATCCTCACAAACTTTCGCATTTATAATATTAGTAGGATTAGTAGGAAGGATGTAGATGCACGGAAATTTATAAGAGAAACATAAGTTATTTTTTGTTACAAAAATAAAACATTGAATTTGAATGGAATTTTAATTTGTAGTATCTCGCTCAAAGATTTATCTCTAAAAGTGAATCGTTTGAAATTTCTATTATCTACACTCCTAGCAAAAGAGAAATCTTTTACTAAAGATAGAAAACACATTAATCACCAATGAAGGACTTATCAATGTGACCTTTTACATTTTACGCACAAAAACTTGTCTAATGTTATTTAAGGTAAATTGATGATATGGAAAAGGGATAATGTATAACATTTTACATTGTGAAACATTTGTGTGTATTGCTACAGATTGATACAATTTTCTGTGTAGCCATTATTTGTAGTATTCATTTCATGATGTCGTTGAGTCGTATGTCCATTTACTTCAAAATAATCCTAAAATTATCATATATTTTCATTTAGAACTCTGTCCACACATATGAAAAAATAACAATGAACAAAACGTTGCAGTTGGTTGCCTGGAAGATATCACTTGTAAGTGATAAGGCCGCCTTCTGTGCTATTTTAGTATAAGTTTTATTGTACTTATTGTTTATTATATTGGCAGCACGATATAGTTTGAAATAAAATAAATACCTGTATACCTAATCTTTAAGTTTGTTTTCTAGATATTATATTATAGTTTATAAATTAGCCTCTCGCCATAATATTGGATATATTTGGCAGCACTTAACAAGTTTGAAACTTGGCCATTTAGGAGCCAGCGGTTGGTTAGTTTACTGAAGTTAGAAGTGGGCTGACTTACCGTGGATCTAAGCTGCCAACTTGCTTCGTTACTTGGACTACTAATATGTGATCTATTGAATATTAATGTTGAGAATCTTTCGATTATTGTAAGGAAGAAATACACTTGTCCTAGGAAAAACATTATGTTAAATCTATATTTCCATACTATCTATACTAATATTATAAAGAGGAAAGGTTTGTAATTATTTTATTTATTTATAACACTTCATTGTACAAAACAATGTAGGAAATGTGGTACAAATTAATGAGGTACAAAAATTCTGCACAATAGGCGGCCTTATTGCTAAACAGCAATCTCTGCCAGGCAACCTGGTAAGAAAGGAAATGTGAGAAGAATATTGTAATAAGAATTATGTATGTATGTATGTATGGTTTCATAAACTACTGGACCGATTTCAAAAATTCGTTCACCATTAGAAAGCTGCATCTTCACTGAGCAACATAGGCTATATTGCATTTTCAAAAAAATTAGAGATCCTTACCAAAAATGCAATAATGTAACCCAAGGTGTAAAAAAATCCTTAATAAAAATTCTGTCATCGCGTGCGCTGCGGAATCTATTCCTTGAAGTACGAGGATGGTTCTTATGAAAAAAAACGTAAACCACGGGCGAAGCCGGGGCGGACCGCTAGTATACAATACAAATAAATTTTGGCATAGCAGTTATGATAATTTTAACAGTTAACTAAGATGATCATGTACACTATAAATTATTAATTATTTTTAAAATAGAGTCATTATAATTACTTTAGTACAAGTTACTAAATTGCATGTTTATATATTTTTTTTAATCACTAAGGCGATAAATGCTAATTTGTATTGTCCATTGATAGTGAAATAGATAGTAGTATAATAGTAGTATTCCATTAAATGTTCTCTTGCTGTAATTTAATACTATTCTTAATGTGTATTCATTTCGACGAAGGATGGTTAGAAATAAAATAGTGAACTAATATTATATCTTCTCTTAAGACGAAGTTACTCAAACGCAAAGTCAAACATTTACTTATTCAACTAGTAGACTTCTTTTAGAAACGTTTTAAGAATTCCAATCGACATGTTACATACAAATAACTTTATATCGGTTACAAACAATGAAAATAGAGCATTATATAAACACTAGCTGTGCCCCGCGGTTTTACCCGCAGTGCTCCGCTCCTATTGGTCTTAGCGTGATGATAGCCTATAGCCTTCCTCGATAAATGGGCCATATAACACCGAAAGAATTTTTAAAATCGGACTAGTAGTTCCTGAGATTATCGCATTCAAACAAACAAACAAACTCTTCAGCTTTATAATATTAGTATAGATAGAAACAATACAAAAAATGCCATTGCATTCTACATTACACGTAACATGAAATTCAACTTTAAAAATTTCCAGTCTGCTTATAAATGGTGCATTTTGGATATCTGAATGGAACCACTTGCTAAAAATACGCTCATAAAAATGTATCGATCGTAATTATTAAAATTGCAGTCTTGTGTACAAAATCGTTGGAAATACATATATTTGAATGCCCAGAGCTATTCGTGTTCATATTATGTGGATTTTATGTTGTTTATAGAATTTTAAGTGTTTCAATCTGTATAAGTGTGGGTACACATTGTTACGTGGGAACTTATTTATGTATTACTTGTTTGTTAAGTTATGCCTTTAACATCATGCGAATTTTTTACAGATTTAAGTATGTTCGATTCCCGGGTATGACAAGCGAATTTTCGAAAATCTATCAACAGCTATTTTCGTAGCATTTTCTATACCCTATTAAAAGAAATTTCACCTCATTTTTTTTCCCCGGCTTCCTCTACAATATTATGTCATAATTGTTGCTGAAAAACGTACGGTTAGTAGATGACACAATATATCGTAAAACTTTTTGCTTGTATTCTATTCATTGATTTGAGTAGAAGTTATCTGAATATAGTTATATATAAAATGAAAACCTTTATTTGATTTTTCACTCGCCCAGTCTCAGACCCTCATGATTTGATTAAAGCGAAGGGTCACTGTTAAGAAACTATTCCATTTGCTAACGGTCTGTTGACTTTACATAAAGTGGAAAATGTAATATGAAAATTCAGTCATTCGTAAGAAAGGCAAATAGTTTTTTTGTTACAAAGTACGAACTTTAATCAAATATTTGTCTGGGAGACCAATGTATCGATTTCAATTCATTCAGACTTGTTGAATTTGATAAATAACTAGCTATGCCCTGCAGTTACACCCGAATTGCTCCGCCCCTGTTGGTCTTAGCGTGATGATAACACCTATAGCCTTCCTCGATAAATAGGCTATCTAACAGCGAAATAATTTTTCAAATCGGACCAGTAGTTCCTGAGATTAGCGCGTTCAAACAAACAAACATACTCTTCAGCTTTATAATATTAGTATAGATATTAAAATCATTATATTTACATTCTACACCTTCAGTAATCATCACACACTAATCTGATAAAGGTATATGATATTAGTATTTTCTAGTGTTTGATTTTACGCGAGTAGGTATTATACATTTAGAAGTTAAAGACTTTTTAACGTATTTTAAACGCGATTTATTCATAATATAATTTTCCCGACGTTTCGAACACTTTACAGCGATTTTGTCTCCCCGTGACCACGCTCGCTGTAGTGTTCGAAACGTCGGGAAAATAATATTATGAATAAATCGCGTTTAAAATCCGTTAAAGAGTATTTAATTTCTAAAGGTATGATATAATTTATTACTCTCTACATGTATATTTTTGCAAAAAATAATATCGCTTGAAATTTTCAACGTCAAAACATTACTTACAAAACTAGAGCGTTTGTCTTTCTCCATATAGATAGCAATTCTATATAAAACTAAAATTATATCAAAATTAAGCCAAATCGTAAAGGCATAAGAAATTCCTTGTGATCAATCTAAATAATATTTGTTGACATAGAGCTTTTAATATCCCTTTTTATAAAATAACGTTGCTCAGAAAAATACCTAACTAATCAAGATAAAATTTCTTTAGAACCTTTTCTAAAGGTTCTGTGAGAACGTATAATAAATCTTTAAATGTTAGCCTTGGACTGATAAATTAAAGATAATTTGGGACTGAGTTTCCACTTTGTGAAACTTGCTTGAGAGAATTATCGTGTTGCTACCCTAAACAATTTTCTTATTACCAATTCAATACAAATATTGTGTAATCCTACTTTCTACTAGTAATATTATAAATGCGAAAGTTTGTGAGGATGGATGTATGTGTTACTCTTTCACACAAATACTACTGAACCGATTACAATGAAATTTAGCACACATGTAGAGGGTAGCTTGGATTAAGACATAGGATAGGTTTTATCCCGGAAATCCCACGGGAACGGGAACTATGCGGGTTTTTCTTTGAAAACGCGGGCGAAGCCGCGGGCGGAAAGCTAGTATCATTATATACACAAATATGAAATGCATTGTTGCTATACATTGAATCGAATACTTATGTGCTTTTTTACTTTTTACTTTTTTACTTTCGCTGTACTCACATACTTTCTTCAATAATTTTCATAACAAAAATAGAAGTCAAATTATTAGACAGAACTCCTAAGTTCTATATTATAATTCCCATTAAACATCCCTTTGAATATTACTTACCCTCCTTCCTCAATTATCAAAGTACATAATTAATGAAGCTGCTAAGATCTTTCTAGAAATAAACACAACACGGCAACATTAATACGTTTTCATATAAAAGATTCGTGTGACTATCGCTACAAAAATATATGATGCCAATCCCGAAGAGACCCTTTCAATTTTGATGCTTAGGGTAGATGCACACTTGTCAGCTTATAAATTAAGCTAAAGAAATAAACCGATAGTTCGTCGATTCATTATTCACTGCTGATAACTGCTGTGCTTGATTCTACTAATAATATAAATGTGAAAGTTTGTATGTATGTTTGTTACTCCTTCACTCAGAAACTGCTGAACCGATTTGGATGAAATTCGGTACAGAGACAACTTGTTGCCTGAGAAAAAACAGGAAAAGTTTTATGCCGGAAATCCCACGAGAACAACTATGCGCGTTTTTCTTTACTTTATATAACCTACATTATTAACCTTAATGTCCCTTTTCCAAGTTTTATTATCAATTAAAATGTTAATGAGTTTCCTTGTTTCTAAATAGTTTCACGTTGAGTTTGTAACTACATTACTGTCCTAAACTTAACTGACAGTCCTCTGAACTGTTGCACAATTCAAGTTTGTTATACTGAGTTTTTCCAATAGAATTTAAATCCAAAGTACGTTTAGTTAATTTAGTGTTACCGTTTCTTCTAAAGAATTATTGTATAAACGTTAAAATAAAGACCTAAAACAAACCTACTTTCATTTATAAGATTCACATTTACGCGCTCATTGCGGACAGCGAAAAAAAGCTCACAACGCGTTTTAGCAAGAAATGCCATTACGCGTAGTAAGTTTTGCTTCACCTGTATGTTTGTATGTAAGCGACATGTTGGTATGTAACCGACTCCTTTAAACTCGATTTTGAACCACTTTAAATAGATAGATTCAATTCAAACTTTGTACAGTGCCACAAACTTAACTGACCCGGTGACGGTGTCACTGATGTCGATTTTAGTGCCGCTAAATAGTATTTCCCCGGATGCAAGGGTAAAAATAATGTCATTGCCAATGGTGTAAATTAACATTAATAAGTAACTTTTTATTTATACAAAATATTCCGTATGAAAAGTCTGTGAAAATGTGACATTTCAAAAAGGCGGCACGTAGTTCCAGTTTTTGTCAGTTAAGTTTGTGGTTTGTGGTTGTAACTGTACACTTATAAGGTAACACAACAATTTCATTTGTTTAAGCGTCTTTTTGAGTTCTTTTAACTATATTATAATAATGAATAATTTCGGTCATGGAGCATAACTAACATACCAAGTCGACGCACACCCTTATCTGACGGATAGCACTGTTAACGTTTTCCTTTTCAATTCCTTTGAGGAGGACTAAAGCGAATATTTATTGGATATTTTTATTTAACGGGAAACAAACGAAATCCTGATGTATTGCGCTATACATTACGGTTGATGTGTTTAATGTGTTTGTTAGTGCTTTATGTTTGATACGAATAGTTTTTGCTTTTTGGTTTTACAGTGATATATTTTCATAACGCTTCATTATCATATTTTTTTTTTTATGTAATCTAAATAAAATATATTCAAGATCTCAATATGTTTCTGAGTCCATTGGCGACAAACACCCTCTTAAATATTCAGTTATCTATGCCTTAAACTAAAAAACGAGTTTTAAAACCCAAGTCACACGAATAACACACACGGCTGATAAATCGATTATAACAGACTACAGAGCATAGTTAAATCGATTTACATATTTCACTATTCGAAACAAAATTTTATATTTTGCATTTTTGATTGATTCATTGGTTAGGTTAGAATTTGGAGCTATTCGTCCGTGTTTACAAATGAAATGAGATGTTTCAGCGCAGTAAAAAGTAGACGATTTATTTTTTAAGACTACCTAAAGTCTCCAGACACAAAAATCAGTTATGGCGTGAAAGTCAAACAAACACACTTTCGCATGTACAACATTATAAATTATTTATGATATTATATTTAATTATATAATAGGAAAGATATTATATTTTATTATATCATAATAACTGTATAATTGATACATGCGCAATGCGCATGCAGTTCACCTATATTTCATTAGTTATAACTTCCAACTCATAGTTAATAACTCTATTGCTATAATCCGGATTCAATTTGAAACTTCGCGCACCTTCACAGAAATTCAATATACATACAAATACTCTAGAATTAAACATTAAAAAAAAAAACAATTACAAACATATATTTATCTGCAGGTAACTATGAAACTGAAACTGACTGAGGTAAACATCATCACGGCTCGTATCGGTAAAGTAAATCATCATGATAAATTGACATGCCGTAAAACTTGCGTAAAACTGTTCGACGACATACATAATTGTGACATCAACCAACCCGCACATGACAGTTCACAGTAGGAATGAAGTAGTAGAAAAACCCGGCCTATTTTATATATCATTGAGAAACACAATAATAGCACAAAATAGAGAGACATAAAAGGATACAACGCATTGTTACAACACAATACAATATGTAGGTAGTTGGTATTTTATCCGAATTCAAACAAATATAAATAAAGCAAGTAAACAAGTCTAAAAAATATATGAAACACTTAAGACTATTACCATCCCGTTCTCTTATTATGTCCAAGTTCTTATACCCCAAATACTCAAGGAAAATTAGTCGAATTTAAAATTCTCTTCGAGTAAAATAGGTATGAGATAGAGTCACATGCACTCCGCATACAGCTGGGGATTTGCTTACGTCAGCGTTTTATAAAATCCTCTTGGATTCAATCCAAGTTTTTCTATGCAGCCCACCGCAGTAGGAACGTAACGTTATTTATCACTGTGATTGCTTCCCTGCGACTGTTATAAATAACTTGATCGAAAATGAAACTAAATGTTATTGTCCAACGTATACGTACATAAATAAAGTCAAAAATAGTTCTATGTAGCGATAAACAAGATGTACGAAATATTGTATTCATATCATAAGAACTTTAACACTATAATTTGATGAGATATTTTACTATTGTTGAACGCTAAAAATAACAAAAACACAAATAAAAAAAATGTGTGCGTGTACTAGTGTACACACGTAAGAAGTGAAACTTTTTTATGACCTTATTATTCAAAAAATAATTTACTATATGCAACTTTACAGAAATAAGTACGTCGAATCACGCGTGGTAGGGATAAGAAAAAGATGGCGCGTAACGGAAAAATGTCACGCGTAACGAAAAAATGTTACACTAAATTTTTTTCCAACCCCGATAAAGAAGTTTCACTTCAAAAAGTGCCACAAACATTAATATATTCTGATGCATTATTTTACAGTTGATATTAATAATTATGGTTCACGTATAATAAACTCGACATGACTGTATCAAAAATCAAATAACAGTCCGTTAATTAATAACAGAAAATCACTGTTACTAAAAATAGCAGTGATTATTTCACTGTTATACTCTTTCAACCGCAGTAGATTGGTCGAAGGCTTTCAACAACCATATGGGAATTAAGTCTTTGTTACGATGCACATATTATAAGTCTGTAATAAAACGTTCTTACAATGGATCTTTCAGCTTTTGTACCTGCTTTTTAATATAACGTCATACAAGGTAAGTAATGCAGTAGTCTGTTTATTTTATTATACAAAAGATATAATGAATTCTATGAAACTTTATGTTAATATTTGTAAAGTGCAATGCACTCTTTATATACAGATAGGACAATATTTTCTGCTTACTTTTCCAAAAATCCTTTGAAGATACAAAATATACATAACATAATATAAAATTCTTATAATTGTGACCACCTCTATGGCACAGTAGTTTACACGTGAGGTCCTAGGTTCGATTCACAGTGTTAATTTAAAAAATGTAGACAGACCTCGGTCTAGCATACGCTAACTTATGTTATATGTAGTTAGGCATTTAGTTTATTGATACAGATAAATATTCGCTATTCAAGAAATTATTATTGTCATCTCGTTTTAACTTACACAGATGGCTTCTATAAAGCTCCTACAATTAATGTCATATGTTTAGTTGCCTCGAGATGGCTTAGAAACCATAATAATATCCGTAATGCAACTTCTATCAGGCGTAACTTCAGAAACATCTA
>CAJQZM010038142.1:42549-52603 GCA_907164665.1 Colias nastes | reverse complement strand
AAACAACATACCAAAAATTCAGAACTACATCGTGCTTTGCGAATTTAATGTTAATTTCCACTGGCCTAATACTGTGTGTGAAGCTATACGCTTAATAAAAGCTCGATACAATTAAAATAATAAGTAAAATAAATATTTCAGGACAATTTTCACACACGGCACAATATGATCCCATAATAAGCTTTCGCTTGTGTTATGGAAACCAGATGGCTGATAAACTTACATATATAATTTTTTTTTAATAAATACTTATATAGATAATTAACACCCAGACACAGAGCAAACATCTATGTTCATCACACAAATATTTGCCCCGGGTGGGAATCGAACCCACGACCTCTGGCTTGGAAGCCAGGGCCACTACCAACCAAGCCAACCGGTCAGTCTCATAATTAACCATTGAATCATGAATTCACGACCCATTGAACCAAACCAAATTATTTCTTCAAATGTTATTGTTTTTTTATTATTAAATAGCTGTGCTTCGCGGTTTTACCCGCAGTGATCCGCCTCTATTGGTCTTAGCGTGACGATAGCCTGCCTTCCTCGATAAATGGGCTATCTAACACCGAAAGAATTTTTCAAATCGGACCGATACTTCCTGAGATTAGCGCGTTCAAACAAACAAACAAATTCTTCAGCTTTATTATTAGTATAGATAAAAGCTCGATACAATTAACCATTGAATCATGACCCATTGAACCAAACCAAATTATTTCTTCAATTATTGTACCTAAGTTATTATTAATTAAATTATTGGAAACCATAGGTACCTATGTGTTACCTATATTGGGTAGCAGGTATTTACTAAATGTGTTCTAACCAAGGCTCTAACTCGTCAACACTGTCAACGCCACTCAACTAAACTGTCACAAATAACCCATACATACATGATTGCTACAAATCTACCATTTCGGCTCTTTGATGTCGCCGCTGATTGCTTTATATGTCATTCGTGTCACCTGTCCCACGAAAACTGTGAACCTGGGTGAAATATGACTTAGAAGATTTGAGAGCTTTTTTTCTTAAAATTATAGACGATATCAAATAATATTGTAATACTGTGATATCATAAATGTAGAAGCCGTAGGACGCTCGAAGCTGTTAATAAACGCCGTTTTCGCATTATTTCATAAGTAAAAGTAACATATTATTATTATAAAAATTTATATTTTTTGATGGCGACCTGGAACTATGTAAAACATCTGCCATCTCTCATCTTCATACTTAGACTTTTCACCAAAATAATATTAAGATTTACTTAACCAATTATATACGTTTCAAGTACAATAATAAGGTTAACTCTATTAGTCAATCGTCACCTACAAAGCACAAAGATGCCTAATTTGATTGAGGTTCTTTACGCAACGTGTGTATCAAATTGTGCCATCTTCAAACATTTCTTATACAGCGTCAAAAGCTGTCCTAAGTTGACGAAAAACCCGCCATATTAACTCTACAAATCGTTTATCAAAAACCAATCTTATCTCCTACAGATAAGGTTGACATTAAATCGTATAGGAAGCGATTTTTGTATCTGAGTGCGAACGACACTTCCTTCCTCTTCCCAGACGCATTTAGAGACGGACTAAATGTAGAACAATTTAGTTTTTTACTTTTTGTACGATTTTGGAGACTTCGCGTTTATACCGACATCAAACCAAATGGAGCAAAATCAAGTCAAAGCAAAAATTCGTCGGTAACTTTTTTGTCGTGTTTGATTTGCTTGCGACAACGCTACCCATAGAGTTAGAAACATCAGTAAACTCCATGGTATCTAGTGTTTTATTGGTTTTACCTTTACCTTGTTTTACCGTAACCGTGTAAGTCTCTCATCTAGTAACTTTTTGTATAACATTATTATTTATTTATCGTTGCGTATACCTACCTCCTATTTCTAGTTTATTATTTATCTTTCTATCAGTTGGTTGCCTGGAAGAGATCACTCTTAAGTGTTAAAGCCGCCTTCTGTGCTGTTTTTCTTTTAGAATAAGTTTTGTTTGTATTTTTTGTATTTTTGGCAGCACAATAAAGAGTATAAATAAATAAAATAACTTCTACGACCTATATTCTCCGTTATTTATCGAATACTGAAACTTATTTATTTATTGTAGACGGCACACTATAATATCATTCACCATACAATGATACGTTTGATCTCATTTTGCTGTAAATACTTATAAATTTCCTTAATAATTTATACTTTACCGCCAGGACGTTAATCATGGTGTTATCAGGATGCAAAATACCGATGTATGATTACAAAAAGGCAAATGTAAAGCAATTTATAATGTGTAGCATTAAGTAGATGATTCAATACATCTTTAAAAAGGCCAAGCTCGAATTTATCGGTGCTGGGGATCGTCTTTCATTGGCTGAAAGGTCGTGCATACATTTTAAAGTTCAGGGTTGCTGTCATGTATCCAACCGAGTGGATAATCGAGTATCAAAGGGATATTTTAAGCGGAGGGTAAATAGTTGGATGCGCTGGTATTAAGCTGTATATTATAATGCGCAGACTAATTTAGCGGTCACTCCTCGTATAATAATGTGCTTTATTATAGAAAATATCATCTTCATCTTCTTCATCATCTTCTAGATTTCAAGAGCGGTGGTCTCATTGTGAGGCTTTGGGTTAACATGCATTTCCTAGATATCTATAATGCAATTAACGGTAATAGAAAACAAGTTAGAAGTACAAACCTATTTAACTGAAGATACAGAAAGTAGAGTCTCCCAAGGGTGTAGCAAAACTATGGCCCAAGGCCGATTTTCCTCCCCCTAAGGTTGTCACTATTCATGAAGCCTTGATACTTGTAAGTTGTATTAGTCTCAAGGGAACTACACAATTTGTCATATTATTGGACCACAGACGAGAAAATTTATTTATCCATACTTATATGAAGTAGGTAGATGCTTATAACCACAACGAATAAGCAATTACGGCTAAGCAAAAGCACCAAATTGCAGGTTAAAATGACTTTTAGTCGGTAAGAATCCGACATAACCCACGGCTCCTTCCCCGGGAGCCGTGGGTATCTTTGGTAGATTTCCCCACTAAAAAAAAAAATGACGTGTGGCACTCGGGGACTGCCGCGGAAAAAGCTATTGCATAGCATGCCTTCAAGCCACACCTCCGAGCCCGTCGGAGTGGGGAGCGTGAGGTTTTTTCGTTACGGAATTTCTCGATTCAGTCCCCGCGCTCAAGGCCCGCGATAGAAGCTAAGCAATAGCTTAAAAGGTTAAAATTTGTCAAATATTTTTATTACTTACAGATGATATTGAAAGTAAATTAGTAGCAGGATACTTACTTACTTCATTATTGTATAATCAAAGTACGTATTATAGATACAGCATCATAATAATTATTGAATTACATACAGGCTACCATTCTCTCATCCTCATACTTTCATTAACTTTTCCATTTTTAGTAATACATAGATATATTATAGAAGCAACGTCATTCCCACAGATCACAGAAACTAAAGGGTCATTCCTATTGCCAGGGTAGGATTATTTTCTATTTTGTTAGTCAAGTTAACAGGCCTTTGAACCTATTCCTAAATTTAATCTACCAACCGATACAAGGGCCGATAGCAACGTTGTTTCTGATAGTTTTGATAGATTAGATTAAAGATGACGGGAGCTGAAGAAATTTTATATAAATAGCTAAAATAAGATGCCGCGTTAGAAGTCAAATAAGTTAACCTTAATTAAAGTGAAAGAAAAACCTCTAAGAGAAAAACAGGTTACCTACCTACTAACTTACTACTTAGCTAGGTACTAATTACGTTTTAGTGAAAATACATTTTTAGAGCGCAAAATTTAAACAAAATGTTTATAGTTAGTTAGGTAGTTACTGTAATATAATAATTTAAATTAAAAAATGTAAGTAAAAGAATATGCGGTAATAGTAGGAACTAGGAAGAGTTAAATATAAAGAGAACAAATTTATGTCAAAATTATTGCTCTATGTTATCTCTGAAAAAAATCCATGATATATTCTTTTAAGGATATATTATACTATGAATCTCACAAAAAAGCAATGTAGAGCTTAACTAGGTAACTAATAATATTACTGTACGAAAATTATATTTTTAGGCACTTGTATTATTACATTCTATGGAACATAATTAATGATGATTGCAATGAAACATTATAGAAGTATAGAGTACTAGCTTTCCACCCGCAGCTTCGCCCGCGCAGTCAAAGAAAAACCCGCATAGTTCCCGTTCCCGTGGGATTTCCGGGATAAAACCTATCCTATTTCCCGGGGTAAAAAGTAGCCTATGTCCTTTCTCGGGTATCAAAATATCTCTATACCAAATTTCATGCAAATTGGTTCAATAGTTAAGGCGTGATTGAGTAACAGACAGACAGACAGACAGAGTTACTTTCGCATTTATAATATTAGTATGGATTAGTAAAATTTTTAATCAATTTTAAATCAAAACGTTCAAAAAACGGGCAATCGAGAATGTATTCTCGCCGCCATTATATGGAAGTGTTCAAGATTTAACCGGAGCTAAGCTAACGAGTTAACTAAAACCGCGAGGTTTAGAGAGGCCGCCCCAAGGAATGTGCGCCGCTGGGCCGTCGCAGCCGCGGTGGGCGATCGTCTGCAGCGCACGTTACAAGAAGCGTAGCCTGACAACGACCGCGTGACTTCACGTTCTGCAGACCTACTAACTGAAGCTAGCGATCTATGGACAGTAGTGGCATCACACTAAAGAATACACTTCCAATTGTACTACACTGTCGAGCGTATATATACGTAGTGACTGAAAAAATATCGCTTGCGCGATTCAGAACTGATGTTTGATTTAAAACATTACTTGAGAAAAATATAAATTTTTTGGTATATTATGTCGAGGTTACACCCAATATTATTATTACTGGTAATTAATTTTCATTTTCTGCGTTTTAATATGTTTAATACATAAATAAAAATATTTTCGAAGAATCTTTACAAAAGCGCCATCTAGCGTAAACTCTTGAAGTTTTACTCGCGGCCCATAATATTATGTTTTGGACTTTTTTCTTACAGAATGTTATTTTTTATTGTTCCAGATCATCGAACAATGAAAGAAGTGAAAGTCCGGAGCCAGATGACAATGTGTCACCGGAACCTCCCGATAGACCCCCCGGGAAGGTGCGCCAAGTGCACCCAGAGCAGAAAACACAATTGCTTGCATACGACTCCACGTACCGTAGAAAGAACAAACCAAACTCCCTGCCCTTAGAAGACAATCAGATGTATAACCATTTAGCGAATACGAACGTCGCTATGTCGCCCATGTATCCCTTGACGCCGAACATTTGTATCGAAGGTGGGAAGATTGAGTTCATAAAATCTCCACCTGTCAGTGCTAGGAACAGCATGGCGCTAGCGTCGCCGCCACAGACGCCGCTAGCGACACGCCGCGGATCTCGTGACAAACGTGACATAAGGGCAGGGAGCGATGAGCCGGAAAAGTTCGACGGTGATAAGGTAGGTGGCGCTGTTTTAAATAATACATAAATTAACATTAAGAATGCCCGAGAAAATAATAATATGATGTATCATCTTATCACAAGCATAGTTGTTTTATGTTAAGTAAATATTTTGTACAGGTTTTCATATTATTATCTTAAATTGACATACTTACGCTAATTAATCTACGTTAGGTGTGAGCTAGAATTTCTTATTTTATAATAAAAATAACTACGTTAAAAACAACCGACTTCAAAAACGGAAAAGTAAAAAATAAAAACTATTTGATATTATTAATTACTACATATTGTTTAGATGTGCTATTTATTAAATAGGTTTGAAGTCGGTGCCAAACACTGAGCCCTTAGTATTAAGCCCGTGCACCTCCTCCTTATTTTTGAAGTCGGTTAAAAATATAATGATAACAATATTATTATGATTTTAGCTACATACATTATTTTCTTTGTAAATATTACGTTACATTTCTTACAGGTAATCCCTCAATTGCAGAAACAAAGGGTCCCTTCTTGATCTAATACGCTTTTAGTCGCTTCTAAATTGTTTTTGAAAGCTTTTCCATGGGATAACTTTATTAGATTGTCTTCAAGGTATTTAGGGATTTATTTATTGATAGACGTTTTATGCCGTGTGAGGATTTGTACGTAATCCGATCCAAATTGGATAGCAGAAATTAAATAATGCCTTCAACATGAAGCGAAATATCTGTTCTTAAAATACAATATGTCGCTGTAATGTCTTTAGAAGGAAATATATTTATTTTATCATATTTTCACTTATTATAAGTATGTTTCAAAAAACGAAAATTTTTAGTTGGCATTTTTTTCTGCACTTTAGTTACAATAAAATAATTTAAAGTTAATTAGGAATTTAATTGCATTGAATCACTACATAGTATAAAACAAAGTCGCTTTCTCTGTCCCTATGTCCCTGTCCCTTTGTGTGCCTAAATCTTTAAAACTACGCAACGGATTTTGATGCGGTTTTTTTAATAGATAGAGTGATTCAAAGGAAGGTTTTCGTATAATATAATTTATTAGGTTTTAGACAAAGCGGGCGAAGCCGCGGGCGGTAAGCTAGTAAAACATAAATTCATATACTTACATCCTACATAGTAGAGTCCTACCTACTCCATGATTCTAACCTCAAATTATGCATAACTGCAGATTACCGCGCAAAATACCGAGCTTCGACTAAATGCAAACCAGAGAGCATGGGAATTAATTGTGCCCGTAAAAGTAAATCAGAACTAACCGATTTCTATACGGATAATCGTGTCTGGATTTAATAGGAAGTCGTGCTCTGGATAAAACAGTATCTATTGCAATATCTATAGGATAGCAGCTACTCGCCCCGGGTAGATAATTTTCAAATTTTTAACTGTTGTTATGCAAATTCAGGCGTAGACCATGTAGTAAGTATAGTACTATATTATAGTAAGTAATTAAACTCTCAGTTCAGCCGTTCTTAAATTATGCGAAAGATAACTAGCTAAACCACTTGATTACCTATGTCTTAAATTGAGTAAATGATTAAAATATAGATAACTAGCTATCCGAACATGGCGTCACCAGCGTAGTCAAGGAAACACGCTTAGTTGTCCGTTCCCGTGGGATTTCTGGGATAAAACTATCCTACGTTTTTCTCATGCCTCAAGCAATCTATTTACCAAATTTCATCAAAATCGGTTCAGCAGTTTTTGCGTGAAGGAGTAAGTAATAAACATAAACAAACTTTTGCATTTACAATATTAGTAGGATTGATGCTGTAGGTAAAGCAAGGAGAACAAGATTGTTAGTGATGTCCAAACTCATTATTTTAACCAGTTTAGTTATGTTCGTGGGCGTGATATCAAAACAAAACAGTTGGGTAATCATGGTGAGTGAAGGTCATTTTCAAATTAATTATCGATCCAATATCGCTTATTAAAAATAGTCTTTGACTCTACATAGAGTTGCATTATTATATTAGCACTAGCTGCTCCGCGCGGTTTCACCCCGTGGCTCCACTCCTGTTGGTCGTACCGTGATGACTGATGATATTATATAACCTTCCTCGATAAATGATCTATCTAACACCGAAAGAATTTTTTTAAATCGGACCAGTAGTTCCCGAGATTACCGCGTTCAAACAAACAAACTCTTCAGCTTTATAATATTAGTATAGATTAGCCCTGCCTATTTTCCTGGAAATATAATATACTTATAATTAAATGTTTCTTCGTTTTTTGTTGCTTATTAGTTATTACTTACACTTATTATCGCTGAGTTGTAGCATATCAAAAGTACTAAAAACAATGAAATTAAAATAAATTGGGCATCGAATATTTAACTCACAATACGATACCGCAATAGATCACAGCTGGGGGGCTTTATGCATTCAGAAACGCATCTACACAATTCTTTAATATGCAGAGATTTAATAAACTATTAGGATTATATTAATTACTAGCTGTTCCCCGCGGTTTCACTCGCATTGCTCCGCTCCTGTTGGTCTTAGCGTGATGATATATAGCCTTCCTTGATAAATGGGCTATCTAACACCGAAATAATTTTTAAAATCGGACCAGTAGTTCCTGAGATTAGAGCGTTCAAACAAACAAACAAACAAACAATATCTTCAGCTTTATAATATTAGTATAGATAGACGTTTACTGCATTAAATCTAGATTTTTCTTTAAAAAAATGTTTCAAAAAACTGAAATAATGAACCAAACTATGTATTTCGAGCGGCAAAATCCAAATGTCGCTAGTTTTAAGACGTTTTATCTACGTCTTAAAAATGTTGAATCTTTTGGTAATTTTAAAGTAAGTATATTATGTATTGAATTTGAGAAGAAAATAAAACAAACTATTCAATACAAACAATTTATTAACCAATCAAGAAGTGTTGACACTACCAGATTTATTTTCACAATACGTTTTCGCCTGAATATCAAATCCAACATTCCTTTCCAAAATCTCACTCCTATCTCTTTTCTCCAAAAACACCATAGTTAAAAACATTATTAAAATCACAATCCAGACGATATAACAATTGTCTTCAAGTTTCCACACAAAATATGACGCTAAATTCATTTTTAAAATATCCATAGCCGAAAATTGAATGCGCGCGTAACCAAAGAGCACCACAGAGCACCACAGATTATAAATGACAATGACACAGATAATGTGACTAATCTGTATGTGAGGTAACATTGACGGCATCTCATAAACGACCTCACTATGAATTATAATTATATACCTCGTTATTATTCCATTAAGTGTTTGATATTTTGTTGTGTTATAGAGTATTTAATATTCTTGACGGTTCATTGAAGAGTGGAATTAATTATACAATAATCTGACGTAATAATCTAAAAAATAGTGATAGTTTCCCCGTCCAATAAATTCATTCATGGTTTGCTATTTTACCTAATAATTGGTCTTGTTTTCAGTTAAGGATTTTTTTCTATGTTCTCTTTTCCTTATTAGGCGGTGAATACGTAGAGGAAGCACTTTCTAAGGTCTCTATATCATTTTTTTTTATTCTCAAGAGCAAATCAAATCAATAAGGCCTATGCCAGATTTTCTCTATTACATTGAGGACTGGTTCAAGAATTTTAAGATATCTTCATACAATCAATGTTATGCCACTGTGACTTATCTGTACTTAATATTATAAAACTGAAGAGCATGTTTGTTTGTTTGTTTGAACGCGCTAATCTCGGGAACTATTAGTCCGATTTGAAAAATTCTTTTGGTGTTGGATAGCCCATTTATCGAGGAAGGCTATAGAGTATAGACTATATTATATCATCTCGCTAAGACCAACAGGAGTGGAGCCACGCGGGTGAAACCGCGAAGCGCAGCTAGTGTTTTATAAGCGTCAAGTTGTAGGTAATAGATTACACGGGAAGAATCGATAACCACGTAAACATTAACTAAAGGACTCGACGTTATGTCAGCTCACGGAACATCGACCTCATAAGATCACAAAAGCTTCACAATACACCATGGCCCCTTGCCAGCGTATACCGCATTGAAGTAACTCCGATAACAATACGAATGCCAACGTTACATACTAAATTAATAGCTTTATTTGGCAATGTTCGAACTAAAGTGCGTGTTGCGTATGTGAAATGAACAAATATATTTACAAGGTCTTTTATGCACGTTAGAATCAGCAAATGATGAAGCGATTAATGATTATTTGTTTTGATTGTAATTTGATCAATAGTAAGCCAACTGCGTAGAAGTAAGACTTAAGCGTAGAGTGAACAGGTACTTTCTAGGGAAGCGCGTACCATCTTAGACCACATCTCAGCTTAACATCGAGTGAATTTGTGGTCAAGCGCTTCCCTATTCTCAATAAAAAAAATATTAGAATGTACCATTAACAAGTCTTAACTCCCCCAAAAATATACTTTAGTCACACCCCGGACACTCCATACAAAATTACCGTTTTGACAGTCACACTGTAGAGACTGCAAATGTGTGTGTTAACGCTTTATGGTTGGCACATTTACGACTAGCGTAAAAAAAATTCGCGTTTTTCTGATGAAATACATCCGTAAACAGCACA
>CAJQZM010038142.1:20559-42539 GCA_907164665.1 Colias nastes | reverse complement strand
TGATTAATGTTGTCAATCTTCGTTGCGTATCGTCCTTGCAGAAAAATGCGGCCCATTTATAGCATGATCGTGCGGGGTGAGGTAAGTGTTTAATTTTGGCGGGAGGCGGAGAGTGTCCGTTCTGTAGCGTTTAGCTACTATTAAGTATTCTGTGCTTTAGTAACAAACACACACACACATCCTGACAAACTTTCGCATTTATAATATTATTATAGTAGGATAGGATAGGACTTACTAAGGAGAATCAGTATAAAGCAAGCAACAGTTACCGTTCATATCGAAATGGCATTATAGGCAAAACTAATATAAAAGCCACCAAATTCCATAAATATCATTTATTAATTCATAAAAACAACCGCACTCCAGTTCAATACTAAAAATACCGCTTATAAATTCATAGACATTAAACTTCCATTTGATTTCGTCCACAAAACACGTGATCGGACTGTCCAGTTTTTGCATACGCAATCAATCATAGGTATAAATGTCATTTAATTGATTCGTAGCCCTTGGGCCTTGGCTAAGGATTATATCGATTGTATGAATAATTGTTTAGAGGGGGACATGATAAATTGGAAATTGTATTGTTTGGAAGGCTAGTAACAGATAACAGACATTTGTTAGATGGGCAGTGGAAAATCAATTGCTAACTACACTCATATGCAAATAGGTTGTAAGTAAAACAGGAAAATGGAATTCAAACTCTTTTATTGTTGTAATCACGAAATTATCTAGACTCTCTTACTTATTAAGCAAAATAAGGTTTTTTTTCTTTAGAAATCATAATTTTATGTTATAATAAAATTACTAACCACTAATCAAATAATAATAATATTATGTTATAATTACTTAGTGTTAAATTTATGCTGAGTTAACTTTAAAATTTTCTCATAGTACATTATGACTTTAATTAATTATTCACTTTTTTGTAATAATTTCCTGAAAATCGTATGAAAACAGCGTAACTACAACATAGTTCGTTCCACGTGACGCCTAGCGCCATCTGTTGGCGAACTAATTAATTCACTCACGTTCGTTTGGCGCCAAGCCAACTACGTTTTTGATGAGTCTATGCTTTGTCTATGGCATGAAAAATAATTAAAAATAATGATGATCAAGGATTTATTTATAGATTAAGTTACGTGTACTTACACGTAACTTGGTTAATCTTGGTTCTAAATATGGTCATCATTGAATTCATCCTCTTGTTTGTTTATTTGCATTTTTAAGAATGAGTAGGTATGACTCTCCCTTTTGCTGTGTTGTGTATGCCAGAAGAGTATATTATTAATTTCAGACTTCAGACTTTCAGAATGTTTGCAAGTACATAATAAATCACATTTTTTCAAACGTTAACTAAATGTCTTCATAATAAGAATTAATTTTTAAAATATATTAAACTGCACGTCAGCTGTGGCGTCGTACGATTGTACCGTGTATTGTACGTAATTTCACAATCTCTCAAATATTAGGATTATGTTATATCACATGCCAAGCAAAGAGCTTCATAAAACCCGTATTTTTCAAACACAAGCGCCCAATAGCTGTTCCTTTGTACCCACTCACTTTGAACTCCAAGCTCTTGATGAAGAAACTCCGTCAAGTTGGCACCACCCTCAGCCCAATTTGTGAAATGGATGCGAATTTTGCAAATGGATTATCTCTTTGATGTTGGCACTCCTGATTTGCTTGTAACATTGTTGGTAACGCAATCTTTTAACGTTTATGACTACTTTCGATGACATCAGTGTTTTTGTTGGGGTAGCTTTGTTTGGGAAGACATAATAGGTACATTTAATAGTTAATAGTTCCTAATATGTATGTATTATGAAGATGCTCTTTTGTATGTAGACGATTTGACTTAAATATTAGTCATTATATTTTCAATAGAGGTGATTATTTCAACTGTTTACTAAGTACCTAACTACATATTATGCTATTAATATAATACCTACAAATTACTATATACACTGGCACAATTGACAATACTAACCTTGTGCCAAAGCACTCATCAGGTCATTAAATTTTCTTAAATTTCTTTCATAGAAAAACTCAGAGCAGAGATAGTATACCTAATCGGTACTCGCTACATCAAGAGTATGAAACAAATATATTAAACTAGCGACCCGCCCCGGCTTCGCACGGGTGCAATGCTGATACTAATGCTGTATTGGTTAAAATCGCTTCGAAAATTAGCCATTATTTGTCGTAAAAAGTAAATGACAAAAAAAAGTTATTGTGGGTTATCCATAAGAGATAGACATATACCATCGCGGACTTTTCTGTAGACCTTTTCAATGTGTATAATACTTAGTACCTACATTATTTTGATAAAACTCGTAGGGTTCAGCAAGCGTTTGCAATGTAAGCGGAAAAAATGTAATTTTTTACGACATCACATTAGAAACCTCGAAAATAACAGTACTTCTCCAGTATTTAATGGATGTTATTATACATATAAACCTTCCTCTTGAATTACTCTATCTATTAAAAAAAACCGAATAAAAATCCGTTGCGTAGTTTCAAAGATTTAAGCGTACAAAGGGACATAGGGACAGAGAAAGCGACTTTGTTTTATACTATGTAGTGAAGAAACAAGAAAAATCTTGTTACCAGCGCATTGTATTCTTCAAACAAAAAGTAACTCTCTAAATAGAGCAATAGCAAGCTACAGATACTATGTGCCTTTCATCATAACCGGCAAGCTATAATGAAAACAAGTGGCAATTTGATCTCACATCCAGCCAGCGTCTTGACCTCTCTCTTTGGATGAGTGAACTCGCTCAATGAGAACGTTGTAGAGCACAGTGTAAGTGTCTCTACATTAAGTAGAGTTGCTATTTCTTTGATATATGTTGCGATACTTACACTTACACTTTTTTTATTGAATGGTAGGGAAGCGCTTGACTACGATCTCGCCTGATGGAAAGCTGAGATGTGGCTTAAGATGGAGCGCGCTTCCCTAGAAGGTACCTGTTCACTCTTTTCTTGAAGCCCTCCATATTGTACACTTGCAGCGTAACGTGTTGTTATGTATCAAGAGAAGAGGTTAAAGGAAAGTTAGAATTTATGTAGACGATCAATAGAAATACAAATCTGACTCTACCATGGTAGAGTTCGCGTTAGAGTATACATTCTATGGTAGAGGTATGTTAACTTCTATTCATAAGACATAATATCACGGTAAGATGAATTAATTATTTATTTATTATATGCACAGTTGGAGTTTTTAATTGCATAAAACAATCGACGGATAAAGAACTGGCAACTTCGTATTTATCAACTTTCCTTATATCGACCATAAAAATATTTCTTCTACTTAACATAATACGATGTAATACTAAACAGTCTATTGTTCAATTACTCTGTGCACCATTTGATTGCCTCTAACGTCCAGTTGATATTACGCTCGCGGTACAATAACATTTAAATCAATCATAATACACGATTGTTCCCTATTACAGTCTCTAGGACTCGCTAATAGTATGCTGGTTCTTAAAATTGGTTGTCAAATTGTGTCTCATTTGCTGTGTTTATTACTCTGTGGTAGATTGTGTGTGTGTCCTTTTAGTGGAATTTGTGTGTTGTTTAAGAAATGATACCAAATATTATAACTGATACTAATGTCTGGTAAAATATCCACTGTTTTAGTAGAAATTGTGAATATGTTCGAGTGAGAGTTTTTAACGAGTTATGTTTAAAACTATTGGTTGATTTGTAATGCATATTAATATTTGTTTAGTGGAAACATGACGTGAACATTAATTATTATTTACAGTGTTTGAATTGTGGTTTGAATATAAATGATTACTATTGGAAAATGTTTATGAGACCATCAAATTCTAGAAACGAAGATCGTAGTGGATATTATGTAAAGGTTTGTAAAATTCAATTACCTACATACATATTATTACAGTCATGTTCAGCTCATATTTGTTGCTACTGCAGAAAGGCATGCTTCCTTAAATTCTACCACATAGGCCAACATAGCAAGTTGACAAATATCGCAGTGAATGAGATGTCGAACATTAATAATAATTAGTAGTGCCTGTAATATTAAGAATGTATTGTTCTTAGATATAATAGGTACTACATTATTTTCGAGTTTGATGGTTCTAGGACTTTCCGGTTTCCACGCGAGTATAGTAACAAATAAAAATCACTATAAAATATCACTCCGTCTACTATAATAATTAACAAACCATTTAACTCTACCATACCTATTAACTATCATCCGTATAATTATGTTTAAAGAATTAATATTTAGAAGCCTACTTTATTAAGTAGGTACGTTTCTTCTTATCTGTATATAGGTACGAACTGACTTTCAAATGAATATTAAAACATATTACATGCAGTATGTACAAACTAAAGCTTCCACATCGCTATCAAAGGTAATCCAAGTAAAAAATATCTAAGCTGGTAAACACTGAACTGATGGGCACATTTGTCAAGGCCACACCTGCGACTGATAAATGACCACGCTGATACTATGATACACTGGTGTTTGCTAATGTGTGTGTGTATGTGTGTCTGAGTGTGTGTGTGCTAGACGGTATTAGTGCATTTTGATGATGTTGTATTTATTCATGCTATATTGCTCTGAACTTGCAAATTGTGGATAGGTTATAAGGTACATTAAAATAATTGGTATATCGCTACATAGAGAATTCTTACAGACAAAATGATGAAATGAATTATGAAAGGAGAGGATCACAGTACATTATAGGTTTAATATATTTTTAATATGGAAAATTGCTTAAAATGGATGGAGTTGTTATTCTTTCACATAATAACTTAGTACAGTGATAGATTATACCCTGAATACGTAGTGATTGATGTCTCAAGATATTTTTGTCTGGGATGTGAAGCTGCGATATCCAGCTAGTGTTAGTAAAATATATTAACAGTATAATTGCAAACAAGCAATAATTTATCAAAAAAAAGTCACAAATGGATGTAATTTGGGAGTATAATATATTTTATTTGCGATACATAACAGCGTCGTCGGCAAAAGGGTTGGAAGTCATCAATCTTGCTGCGACAGGCCCATTGGCCAAATAAAAAGGGACAGTATACGATGCAATTGAAAAAGCTCTTTATTCTGCTTTATATAATTTATTTATTTAAAGGCTATTTTGCTTGTTTTAAGTATGTATGGATTTGGTGTGGACAGTTACCTGCGAACTTCAGAATGAATTGACGTGCTAAATTAAATTAAAAACAAAAGAAACTCAAACTCAAACATTTATTTATTCAATTAGACTTTATAAAAGCACTTTTGAATCGTCATAACATTTTTTTGAATTTACCACCGATTCGGAAAGCAGTATCTATGGAGAAGAACCGGCAAGAAACTTCATAGTTGCTCTTAAAATCATACCACTATTACAATTTAATTCTCGAATTATAGTAAGATTGTGATCTTTGAACGATTAATTTAATGCTGTATTAAGTGCTTTATTGAAGAATAAATTGTGTTAGTGAGACTCTATACAAATAATGTTATCTATTTTTCATTTTGTTAGAATAATTGGATTTGACTAATTGTAGTTACATTTCCTTACAATATTAAAAAATATATCATATTCTTTGATCAGTCTGTCTGTTTGTTGCAGCATTCAATCGCTACAACGATTAGACCGATTTTAATGGGACTTTCATGGTAGATACATGCAACTATTATTTTAGAACAAACTCAAGACTCTTGAAAACTATTTTCAAAGCGGATGAAAAGCTTAGATAACTTGATAATAATATAATCTATATAAAATTTGCATGTACGTCTCACATTAATTATGATCTCGATCTAGGGGTCGTGTGATGAAGGACCCTGGGTTGGATTAGCTATTGTCCGCTAATGATCACGAGAGGGGACAGGGCAACAAGGTACAGGAACTAGCGAATTACATTTTCATATATGAGAAGTAGGCATATTTATATCTATAACCACCTAATATTAGGTGATGAAGTCAATTCAGTCTGTTCCTAAAATTTTTTTTTTTCGAATTTTTGCAACATGTACGTCTATGATCCGCTCCTCACGATAAAATATATAATGTCTATATTAACGGTTTTTGTTTCAGTTAAATCTTTACATAGTGATAATTCTTATGCACCCCAAACATTTATATTAATAATTATATAGATTTATGTACATATCTTCACAATACAAAAATATAGTTCTAGTTCAAGCATATTAAAATTTATAGTAAAAAATATTGGCACATGAAAATGGCTGCACCAATTTAGACGAAATCATACAGTTAGTATATAATCTGTATTAACAGTTATTCATCCCAGTTGTATATTTATTTAATAAATAATAAGTTTATTATTACACAGTGTCTATGTACCACAGACCCTTTAAGTTCTAATATAATTAGCTGACCCATTGTCCCTCACCTTCCTTTAAATTATTCACTTCAAATCGAGTTGAAATAATTGAGTGACCTCTTGTCATGGACACGGGTTGCGGATGTCATTGAGAAAATAATTAGACTCTACTTGACGATGTTATTTGCGAATTTTGAGGATTTCATTTGCTATACGTATACATAGGGATGGAAGGAATATCGATTTATTATTATATTATAAGGAACGTTCATAAATTAAGAAAGTAGTATTTTGTCAAATATAGGTATGTATTTTTAATTATTCGTAGATCTCGTTGCAAAAAGTATTGAATTTAATTCGACTCTACAAAGGTCGAAACTGTCAATTTCGTTTAATATTTTGTGTATCCAAACGAACTGAAAGACATTGCGGAATATCGTAGATTATAAAACATTATATTTCCGTTCTGTTTTATGCTGTTTTAATGAAGTTCATTCACTTTTTGATTTCAAACCAAAAGCTTGGTCAAACCCAAGTCAAACCTATATAAGAAATAATTATTGTATCAATAATATTATCATCTTCTCTGTTAAAATTTATCTGAAAAAACTCCATCGATATTGAACTCACACTTTTACTTCTCTATCACAAAGATCGATATAGGTATATTTATATTCTATAAGTCATCTTATTTTCCAAAACACCCAAATCGCACCAAACCCATTATACAAATTCAAATAGCCCCAAGTTATTGTTTCAAATGTAAGGCTAATTGATACGTTTCGGGGACGGGTACAATAGACAATGGCTTCTATTTGAGACAAATGAATATAAGGACAAAGTGAAGACAGCTATGCTTGCACAATGGGCTACCTGGGGTTCCAATGATTTGTTATTATAGATATGTATTAGGTAAATGTATAGGGTAATGGAAGTAATGTGCATGGATTTAGTAAGCTCGATAATCTTATATGAAAAACATAAGGTCTGTTTTTGATTTAACATCTAAAAACGCGTATATGAATTGTAGTCTTTATCGTTCTTGAAAAATATGGTTTCAAAAAAATAAGAAACTATTCACATTTTACATCGTATTCCATGATAGGGATTTGATAAAGGTTCAAATATATTTGTTTACATTTAGAAAAGGATAGAACCTACTACTTATGTATACAAGCTAATATCATAAAAAAAATTTCAACCCTTATACTATACATACTTATATTGTATTATAACTTCCTTACTTTTAATAATGATATTTTGACTCAATTTTTATAGGTTTTTATAAAAACAATTTTATTAAACAGTCTCCCAGTATGAACGTTCACAAGGAAACGATTTCAGTTGACATCTCGAGGGCTGACGAATTTATCGAGCCCGTGAAAAATGATGCATTCAAAGAGCTTTGGGGAAATGTACGTGATTGTACATTAATGTATTGCTTTGTATTTTTATAGTCTATGTCTCTATGTATAATTGGAATTAACTGTGGCGCACTTTAGGTACATGGACTTCACGTTTTTGAAGTGAATTAAGGTCGCGTCATGGCAATACCGTCACGTCATGGATTAATGTGACGATTTTGGTATCTTTGAATCTTGCCAAAGAAGTTTCACTTCTGACACGAGTGCTTGGCACACACGCTCTTTTAACGGACTAAGAAAATAATAGTCCCAAACACAAAACTTAGGTACTAGAAATTTCTATGAAAAACCTTAGAGCATTAAAGTCGGTTTATAATAATAAAGTGAAAAACGGTTATTATCAGCAGTAATTTAATGGAACGAAAAATTTGTCCAAAATACAAAACTTGCTAGAAAATTATACGACAATCGTCTATCACCTCCTAAATGACTCACAAACGCGGGCAAAAAGACTGGTCAATACAATAGGACACAAAGAAGCCCACGCCCAAACACTGGAGGTAATCAACTGAAATATGATAAAAGGAAGTGCGAATATATCTTCCGTATCAATATCCAATAATCACGAACATTAATTCTGCGATGTTTCCGAAAGATTTCACTCCCTTCGCGACAATATTTATGACGCATGCGTGATATGCGAATTAATTCTTAGTTGTGGGCCGTATAATATTTTTTTATTTTATATGAGACTAGCTGTGCTCTGCTCCTGTTGGTCTTAGCGTGATGATATATAGCCTTCCTCGATAAATGGGCTATCTAAAACCGAAATAATTTTTCAAATCGGACCAATATTTCCTGAGATTAGCGCGTTCAAACAAACTCTTCAGCTTTATAATATTAGTATAGATGTTTTTGGGAGTATGGCAATATCAGTCGGAGCAAAATTTTAAGTTATAACTACTAACAAATAGTAAAATGATTTCACTCATGTTTTCATTGCATGACGAAGAATAGATAAAATATCATTAATTTTTAATTACTTCTATGAATATTTAAATTGACTAGGTCTAGATAATACGCTCTGGTTATTGATATATTTTAATTTGTTTTAACACGAATTATAATGAAAAATTTATTCTCGATTCATACAAATTTAACTGATTATTCCAAAACTCTTCATACGTTTTGTAGAGAGCTTACATAGATAAATTAGTTTTACAATAAAAAAAAAACAACATTTAAACATTTGAAGTAACATTAAAATAATTCAGAATTCGTTAAACCAACAGCATTTCCTTGTTTTACAATTATGTATCTCTGAATGTACGGTGCACGGAAGGAAGTAAAGGCAATATTATCAACAATGTCTAGTGTTTTATGAGCCCTGTGTTCCCTATATAACAATGGCAATATTTTAATTTGATTTTCAAGAAGTAGGTGGAAATAAAGAGGATAGGGATTGAAATGCGATTTATCCATTTATTTCTGATGAAATAATTATCTGTACCAACATTTTTCCATTTAAGAAATAGATAATTGTTCCAAAAAAAATAACGTTGTGACTCGGTAAATATGCGCGGGAATTTTTAGTAAATAAATTTATTGAAAAAACACAGTTATTTACAATTTTTTTATACGAAAATAGATACCTATCCTTTTGTTACTTTAGAAACAGTACAAACGTCTCTACGACCTACGTAAAGTAAAGATTTTTCGTAATATGCTTCAGATCTGCAGATAGCTCTATTTACATTGAGGAACGAGTCGTATCATTTTAAATTTATGAGTTGCTAATATTGAGTATCAGAAAGGAGCATAGTTTGAATATTAAAACAGACTGTGTTTTAATGTCTCTCGATTTAGCATATCTACAGAAGTAAATGAACTAACTTGAGAATGTATGACTATAAAATTAAGATTTTAGTATTATATTTGTAAAGTAACTAATATATACAAATGAATTGTATACTGTAGGAATATTCTTAGTTATATTTCAGATGATTTTATATTCAACATATTTCGTGAGCTTTCGTGCACAATAATACCTTCTGTACAATGTTCTAGTCGTTAAGAATGCGCTGTTTCCCACAGAAATTATTTTATTTTGCTTTTCTGGAGAATTTTCTCTAAAATGTTTTTAATATAATGTAATGTAATACAAAATGGATACTTAAAACTAGGTGACTCAGTAAACTTTGACAATCTTTTTGACAACCTTTAAACTTAAAGGAAAAAATATAGTTTATGACCTACGGGCTCTATAATCACACTATCAACCTATTAAAAAATACGAATCAAAATTATTTGAGTAGTTTTAAAGATTTAAACATAAATAGGGATATAGGGACAGAGAAAGCGACTTTGTTGTATTCTATGTAGTGATTTTCATACATATACACAAAAAAAAAATCGATCAAGCCATTTCGAAGGAGTTTGGTTACACATAAGATGTGACACGAGAATTTTATAGATATATAGTTGATCATGTTTTAACGTGAATATTTTGTTTACTTCCAGGAACTGCTAGAGAAGCGAATAAAGCAGTTGGAAGGACAATTAGAAGAGGAAAAACGAAAAACTCAGCGCGAGCGCATGGCGGTAACTAAACTGCAGAATAAATTAATTAAGGTAAGATTGTTGTAAGGATTAGCTGCTTTAACTTATGCTTTGTATTGTTATTTAATGTATTCGGGAATAAATTATGAAAAACAATATTCACTTCAATAGTTATTTTACGAGAAGAATCTATAAGAGATAGTTCACATCATTTACACACAATAATCACTTTTATTAAATTTTCATTATTATAACTTAAAGCTTAATTCCTCAATCATCCCTAATTGAAAAAAAGAGCGTGTGTGCCGAGCACACGTGTCAGAAGTGAAACTTCTTTGACAAGATTCAAAGATACCAAAATCCTCCATGACGTGACGGTATTGCAATGACGACCTTGAAATTTTACTCTCAACGCGCCTAAAGAAGGTTCACTTCAATAAGGATTCACTACATACACAGCCCAAAACCAAGTTTTAATGTATAGGTAGCGAATACGCTTATACAAATACTATAAAGCTTCCCCGTCTAGACCAAAGGTCCGTCAAAATAAATACATGTTGTGAGATAAACAGTTGAGTGTTCGTAAATCGTGCGCCTGTGTCCAGCAGACCTAGACGGTAAATACAAGTCTAGGCAAACTGTTACAGCCTAGGTATTTACTTGAAGCTTGTGGAAGGACTTTGATTTGAATAATTCTCCCTTTATGTATGGGGAAGGACTTTGATTTGAATAATTCTCAGTGCCTATATGTGGTTATTATTTGAATAATTACTTACAGAAAGCGAAAATGATGCAGTTGTATTTATTGCCTTTGAAATAAAAACTAAATGGACTAGGAGGCGTTTTGTCTTTTTTACAAACATATACATCGTGTGAACATACAAAATATGAGAATATTGCAGATTTATGTAACTAAATTTATGATCAAATTACTGCAGTAAATAATGTTAATCATCAAATAATATGCCCCATGAAGCAATAACTGTTAAATGCAGTCAATCAATCAAATAATTATCTCAACACTAGCTGTGCCCCGCGGTTTTACCTACAGTGCTCCGCTTCTGTTGGTCTTAGCGTGATGATATTATATAGCATATACTATATAGCCTTCCTCGATAAATGGGCTACCTAACACCGAAAGAATTTTTCAAATCAGACCAGTAGTTCCTGAGATTAGCACGATCAAACAAACAAACAGCTTTATAATATTAGTATAGATTGAAAAATAATATTAAACGAATATGTACTATAAACTACGGAACCTTAATGCACATTTAACACAAGGAACAAAAGAGAATCGATTTCAGTAGCGTATTATATGCAGTTATATACAGAAACAATTTCAGACGGTGGTCAGTTGCAAGCGGCAACTCAAACCAAACTGTTTGCTAAGCCTCGACCGCCTTCTCTGTTGTAAACTTGCTCTTGAGTTCAATCCGATTTGAACTTATTTAAATAACTACTTTAATTTAAGTGATTGGAGATTGGCGATTATTGAATAAATTATAAACTTGAGGTTGAAGTTATTCTTTAAGTTTTGCTTTATCAATTGGTTATTTTATGATGTGATTTATTAAAATTTATAGTCCCTAATCTAAAATTTAAACTCTAATCAATAAATTAAGAGATCAGCCCCTCTCTAATAAACAAAATTTTATTGTAACTCTTCGAACAATGTGCATTCTTATTGGCCATCAATTTTTTTAAATAGCATTCGTATACTTAATCTTATTGAAATAAGCCATACGTTCATGTTCTTTAAGTTTTATCTGAATTGAATTCCTGTATAAAATTCTATCAAATATTTTCTACTCCACTACAGTCAATATTATTTTAAAGTTACTCTCGCATCTAAGTAAAAGTACGAATTTGAATAAACACCATTAAATTATGTGAATTAGTTCAAATTGTGAAATCTCTCGCTCCAGAACTCTATATACAGAATGAAGATATTAATAATAAGTATAAACACAAATAATGTATAAATCTCAGAGGTTGTTTAACATCGTGTAAAACGACCAGACGATGTATGGATAAACTTTGCCTTAACATCGGGCGGGCGGATTAAGTTGTGGTATACTGAGATTTTTCAGTGATACAGTTCAAGCACGTAAGAAACGATATCAAAATATTATTAATCAAGTTTTAATTATAGATACTTTTTATTAAAAGAGTTCAGGTAATATTCCTTATACCTAATTTAATATGAGACTTTCAAAGTTTTATAAAATAAATCGATAAAATCAAGATATATGTTTAAAATTTATAGCAAAACGAATGCTACCAAATATTATAAGGAATGCAACAAAAAAATTAGGCTTCACACATTTATTACTATTCATTTAATTTCAGATATTTTCAAATAAATATAAAACAAGCTCTGTGTGTCACCAGCCTTAAGCTGGCTCACGTGCAAAGTTATTAAGTAGGTGCTCTTTGAATCACACACCTGTATTTATCTTAATCGCTCTTGCTAAGTTTGATTTACGTTTATCTGCCAACTTCGGTTTAAGTGCCTTTGTTTTGTCTTTACCCAAATTTAAAGCAATGAAAAATTAAACAGACTCGGATTTATAGGAGGTTTTAAAGTAAGCGAAGAAAGATTTCAAAAATCTATACTAATATCGTGAATGCGAAAGTTTTCATCACGTCAAAACTACTGAACGGATTTTGATGAAACTTAGTTATGTTATAGCTTTTGTATCAGGATGACATGTAAAAAGTATTATAAATATTGGCTACCTACTGCCCGTGGTGTGTCTGCGGGTTAAATTGAGCATTCGCATCAGGATATTAAATTTCATTCATGGAAAATAAAATAACGGGCAGTCCAGACATTCGAATTTCAAAATTCTGTAATTTTGTTTAGGTGCGTTGAGAGCAACATTTCAAGGTCGCGTAATGGCAATACCGTCACGTCATGGAGTGAGGCGACGTTTTTAGTATCTTTGAATCTTGCCAAAGAAGTTCCACTTCTCACACTTTCACGTATGCTCGGTATACACGTTTTTTGACGTGATAACGTCTTATAATTCGATAGAGCTGGCTGCACGCACGAAAAAACATGACTCATGCGGCGTTACCTCGCTCTGAGGCGTTCCATGTAAGGCTTGAAGTGGAAGCGAGAGCACGGAACGAGCGACAAAGAAGCACAATCGGACGTTGTCACGTTCAACTATCGTCAGTAAACCGACTTTACAGACAACCAATTTTTTATATTCCTTTTTTCTCTATTCGTTTCACAGCTTGAAAAAATGCAAATAACTTGCAACATTTCCCCTATTAACTAAAATTAGATGCTTCCGTGCGCATATGCACGGAATGATAAAACAAATATGCACACCGCAACAAATCGGCAAGCAGTAATGAATCAATCTCGATCGTAATTGCGAGCGGCGACTCAAAGGGCGGCGCGTGCGCAGGAATGCGCGACCGATTCAATTAACTGTAAGGCTGCTCGTGTATGAGCGTTTGAACGCTTTGCTGTTATTTTATGTTTGCACAATGGATTGTTATTAAAATAATGTTTAATAAAACACTTTGGTGGAATCTATGAAAAATGTAGTAATGTAAGCTAAAATAATGTATGTAACAAATTAAATGTGTATTCGGATTAAATAATCCAAATAAAAACGAATAAAATTATATAGCTTTATACCTCCCAATGACTGCTTCAAACTTGTTGTCACGAGTGGAGGAGTTGGTCAGGCATCCGCCCCGGAATGGCACGAAAGGATGCGGGTTCGACTCTCGCCTCGTGATCGATTTTTTTCTATTCTTTATAAATTTATATTTATAAAGCATTTGAATGCCAGAAAACAAAAAATATAAATTCATGCTTCAAACTTCATAAACCAGTAATTCCAAACAAAAGCCAAAAGGTATGCTCAAACTATGTACCTTAACAACGACTCCACATTTCATCTACCACGACAAACACGCATAAGATTTCATTTACTAACTGTGCTAGAAGTACTCTCAAATCCACCAAAAACCTTTTATACCAGATGAAATACAGTTACCAAAACATTATGCTTTCATCCCACCTGTCACCACACATCATACTACGCACCTCACATGACACGATTGACATGTCACTCCGATGCAACGCAGTTAATCGAAAACTGAAGTTATTAACTGCTACATTTTTGTGGTTTATTTTTGGATGGAGTTTTCATTTTTTGATAGAAGCATATTGTTTGGATGTGGTTTAAAAAAAATGATGTTATAGTTTGACTTGGAACTTACTAGCGGTTTGCCCCGGCTTCGCTCGTACATAATACGCGGTGTAAGAAATTCTGTCTTGTTAGATAGTTCCTGTGATTAGCTAATCAACACGCTGTGTTGCGCGTTCAAAAAAACGAACTCTACAATTTATGGTGTTAGTATAGACTTATAATAGTGACGTTTCTATCGCAAATGACGACTTTTCTTAACCCAGATGAAAGAAACACAAACCCACTTTAATTTGCAACTTATATCCTGGTACCAAGGTACAATATTACGTGCCATAATCCATTTATTTCTGTTCAGAAATGGCATGGTCCTTATTTTGTCGTAGGTCGTACTGGCCGGTGTCCAAGGAATTTCGTCTAAATATTTACTAATGATACGTTTTTGTTACAGGTAAGCACACCTGCGCTGCACAAATAGTTGAATAGTGAGTGGCAGTTCAAATATTTGATACTAGATTAATACTATGAAAATTTGTGTGTCTGTGTGGTTATTTTGAGCTATGATCGTCTGAAATTGCAGCTATTGTATAGTCTAAATTAGGCTCTAGTCTCTGTATTAATACTTAATATTGATGTTTTGCATTAAAACAAAACATGTATTATGTGTCGAATAAAACACACAGCGTTGGATGAAGAAGCAGTCTATGAATCCTATATATCTCTATGAAATAGTGTCACCTTACCGAATATCGATGGATCTTTCACCTCACTAGCAAGAGCGCGTCCCTAGTATGTCATCTGTCATCGCCTTTGACATCGCCTTTGAAGCGCTGTCATCTGTCAAGCTCATAGCATCTTCATCAGCAAGCAGTAAACTGCAACGCTGTGTGTTTTATTCGACACATAATACATGTTTTGTTTTAATGCAAAACATCAATATTATGTGTCTTTCTAAAACACACAGCGTTGGATGAAGATGTGTTTGATATCTGCTGGTGAAGAAAGTCATATAAACGCTATGTTGAAAATTAAATTATCTTGTTAGTATTGTAATACCTAAGAGTGCTGTATTACAACTTAAATTTCATTCCTTACATAATGATAAATGAACATGTTATCTTTTAAATTCTAAAAACAATACAAAAGGGTTATGTAGCAACCACAAAAAATTGTTCTTCTTCCATGTAAGAACTAACCATATATCCTCTAAATTTTAAATTGTTCCCCTCAGATAATTTTTGCAATAAGAAAATACTAATGAACTGACTAAGTCTTAGAACCTAAGAACTTATCCTTGAACAAATCAAAGTTCAAAATATAATAAAATAAAAATAACATCTTATAAATTATAACTCAATAAGATCAATATCACCAAGGATAAACAACGGAGCCTCTAAGGCTAAATATTTATTTATTTTATTTATCTAATCATCTATATTACAATGTACAGTATAATATATATTTGTATGGATGCGGGGTAAAGTAAATGCTACAGTAAATAACATCTGTATATAAAATATGTAACTATAATAACAAATGTTAACACAACTGTACCTTAAGCATTAAGCATGTTTGTTACACATTGATCATTACTATGATCCTAATTACACTGAATTAAATAATTAATTAAACAGTTTAAGGTTACCTTAAAGTAAACCAGACTCACTGGCACTGGCTAAATTGACTGATTGACAGTAAAACTTTATAAAGGACTGTATGGGCTTTCCATTGCCTCAACGGGTTGGTGCCCTTACCACCTTCTTGAAGCCACTGCTGGACAGGGCTGCTACGTTTACCGTCTTTAAGATCTGGAGGGACCTTATCTAGCCAGAGATAAAGGTTTGTGTTGCAAGCTTAAAGGGTCCGCCCCTTTATAGATAAGAATCAATTATCTACTTTTAAGACTGAAAATCAGTCCTTTGTTACTTGAACCAACCTTTCCACATGGGTCACTGGGCATATCTATGTGTCTGGGTGTCCTCACAACTGACCACGTCCTGATGGATAATGTGTTGTTGTATCCATTTAATATCCAAATTCAGGTCAGGTTATAATCTTATTTTGCTGTGATAAAAAACTCTATTTTGAGATTTTCAGAAGTCATGTTCATGTCATGAACTTCTCGGCCTGACCCCTGTAATAGCATAAAAGATAGACTTAAGCTAATTAAATAGAATCTCTGTGTACTAGATTACATGCATTTTTTTTTTTTTTTTTTTTTTTCGTTAGCATTGCATTATGAAAGTCACCTCCTGCTTGGAGGATCATATATGTTGGCACTGTGTGTGGAGGAGCACCACTACTTAACTGCTCTTTCTCCTTTGCTCTACAATGGGCTGTTTTCTCTCCCCCCCCCCCTTTCTGACTGAGCAGTTGGGGGGGTTAGGCCATTCACCAATGGTCTGAGTGCTCATGACTTCCGGGTCAATAACCATATATAACCATAATAGTCAATAACCATCTTTAGGCGCTTGACATCGAGTTGCGCAGAAATGCCCGTATATTATTATTATTATTTATTCTATTAACCATAAGCCACCCTTGGGTGCTATGTATCTGCCCCGACCCGGGGGTGCGAGGTGCGCTAGTACACTTGGAGGATTACCCTTGGAAGGGAATATTCAGTCTAGGCGTCAGCTCCATCAACGACTGCAGATGTCGCAAAATTCGGAGCAGGCTTTGACAAGTATGCCTTGGCACTGAAGCACTCCTTTGGATAGTGACATGGTCCATATCAGGAGCCTCCGAAATATATTTCCTGTTGTACAAGGTAGGAGAAGCCACTCCGGTACAGGTTGATTTCTTGAGAGGCAATCTAAATCAAAAGCCATTTAGGCGTCCTGGGATCGTGCCAAGAGTTATTCTCAACTTCTCAGCTAGGAACAGTTACTCAGTTCTGAGAGCTAAGACAGTTAGCAACCTTTGTATGTGGGCGACCAAAGTCTGATTGCTAGCTTGGGCTACAGGATGTGCGCCCCTTTCAATTTACTCAGAAGCATTTTTATTGCATACCTATGGTACACTACATATAAGTCAGAAATTCTAATGCCAAGTCCCCTGCATCCCTCTCCATCTCTCTGACAGGTAAGTACTGTTCAGATGTCCTACTCAGCCCGCATCCGCGGTATCTGTAGTTAGGAAGTGACAACTTGTTCTTTTACAAAGACTATTACATTTCTGTTTATGTTTCTTTCCCACAAATCTAAGTCTTGTATAGCATGTAGAGGGAAAGCCTTTCTCTCTTGGTCTGCTGTGCGCGAAACTCTAGAGAAATACCTGGAGGCGACAACTGTACAGTCCTCTCAGTGTTAGATGTCTAGAACTGTCTGCAACTCTTATTTAGTGCAAGACATGGTCCTTTTAATGACTACCACAGTATGCTCTATCTTTGAGGCTTTTGGGACTGGCAATAACACAGACATTTCTATAGTATCACACATGAGGCACAAGTCTCCAGGTTTGCAATGTACATTTTGTAATTGAAGTGCCAAACCTGCTTTGCCAAAATCTCTATGGTCTCCGGGACCTGTAAAGTTAATTAGAACAATCCTTGTAGATGAAAAGATAATTGTCTAACTAGAAGGCTGTGGCTCATTCTGTGGCTTTACTAAAATCTCCATGGTCTCCGAGACCTGTGAAGTTAAATTTTTAGAATAATCCTGATAGTCTAACTAAATCAGAGGGCTGTGGCCCTTTTTGTGATTGGAGTGCCAATCAAGCTTTACCAATATCTCCCTGGTCTCCGCGACCTTTGAAGTTTATTGGAATAGTCCTGCCAGTCAGGCTTTACCATACTCCATGGTCTCCGCGACCTGTGAAGTTAAATTGGATTAGTCATGGTAGACCCACAAGATAATTGTGCAACTAAACCAGAAGGCAATGGACTTTATGTGGCTGTAGTGCCAATCAAGCTTTTCCAAAATCCTCACAGTCTACAAGACCTGTGAAGTTAATTTTTGCAATGGTCACGATAGACCAAAACTTAATAGCTTAAATAAAACGGAAGGAGGAGGAGGGCACCTCCAGCCTGTAGGGTCTCCGCGACCATTTGAAATGGCTGCCATATGCAGGCAGAAAATAGGCCAATGATGCCTGATTGTACAAGCCAATCCTGGCCTTGTAAGAATCTCATTACTGTTACCAATGATGTCTAATTTTACAAGCCAATCCTGGCTTTGTAAAAATTTTATTACCGTTATAACCTGTGATATGTATCAAAATTACCTGGTTAATACCTAGGTGTTTAGGTGTCTCAGGTTGAATATCAACCTGGCGGAGCCATCAGCACTTATTGCCAGAAGCATATCTGAATGTAAGTATGGCATATATTTTTCTGGGTATTTCTGGACACTCAGTTCTTTCAGCATAACCATACTAAGCTTATCATGGCTAAGGACACCTTGTACATATTTTCAGTACATATTTCTGTATAAGATACAAATAAAAAATACAAAGATTTTGGTTACTTTACTGTTGATATTATAGAATTGTTATCACACCTGAGTGATAATTTTAAGGCAAGCTCTTTTACTTAAGTAAGAAAGGAAACAGATAAACATTATCATCGGTAACATTATAACCAAGAATGATATCATTCAACTGTTCGGGGATACGGTGAATATGGGTCCTTGATGATGATAATGTATATAAACATATCTACCTCTCATAATATGCAATGTCTATTTCTTATGATTTTTTACTACTATTCAAATAAGTACCCATAGGATCAAAGCTTATTCTGGTATCAATTGGCTATGAAAATAAGCTCTTTATTATAATAATTATTTACCGTAAGATAAATTAGGTAATCTCAACTTGCAGTAATAAGTAGCTCCTACTGAATATTGTGTGAGACTGTTGCTCATATTATACACTCTATATCATATCCTAAGTAATGTAAAATCTATATGTGACATGTATCAATATTGAAATGATATTACAATAGTTAATTAACAATTTCTTCTCTTTAGAATATTGTGATAGACAGGTTTTGTACCTATCTAAAATCTAAGTACCTCTTAATTGTCTTGAATTATTTGTGTAGTCAGTGGGCAATATGTAGTAGGTACTCACTTTTATTGAGGTAGTTACAATTGAATGGTCAAAGAGATTGAGATACCTCACTACCTGCTGCTGGAGCTCGTTAGCCATAGGGGATCACGGTCGATTCCTTATACCTAAGTACCTTCTACCTAGGTAGCCTAACGCTATCTCACAAGTCTGGTTAAAAGCAATACTTGACACAGTAACCAATGTGTCTGTGTATGATAAAGAAATCCGATGATAATATAGCGATCTCACTATAGGCATGCACTGTGTTTTATTATTAATTACCTACATGTAAATATTGATGTATTTGTGTCAAATACTGTGAAATGTATGCCACGTGCTGCATGGAAATCTATGCACGAGTCCGGACATGTTCTGACAAGTCTGATTGTACTTACGGAATTTCTCGTCTCCCGGTCTCTTGGGCAGTGACGAACCATTGCTTCTCTCGTCCTCCGAGGACGAAAAGGAGTTCCCGCCACTATTATACATACCAAAGCACCGGTTTTCGAATTTTCTTCCGACAACGTGGTCTTTTGTGTTTCATATTGGAACTAATTCCGTTTTTCACTAGAAAACACTAATTACTACTAAAATTTAACGCGTGTGTGTTTTATTTTATGAAAATCACACTTCATATTCGAGAATTATAATTATATATATTCGAATTCGAGAATTATATTCTGCGCGATGTTATTGCGCACGAATTCATAAACGCTATGAGCTTGACAGATGACAGCGCTTCAAAGGCGATGTCAAAGGCGATGACAGATGACATACTAGGGACGCGCTCTTGCTAGTGAGGTGAAAGATCCATCGATATTCGGTAAGGTGACACTATTTCATAGAGATATATAGGATTCATAGACTGCTTCTTCATCCAACGCTGTGTGTTTTAGAAAGACACATAATAGTATGTTTAGTTTTATGCTGCTTTATGCTGCCTTATTTGCTGAACCGATTTATGTGATATAAAAATATAACATCTATTTGTTAAAACTTCTATTTACTTCAAAGTAGTTTTACACAAATCAAAAATCATCAAAATCCGTTCTTCAGTTTCAAAATCCGACTTTCCTATACACACACGATTTAACGAGCCATTACATAATGCAATCAGAAGTGAAATTGACCATCAATATGTAGGGTCTTAGCAAAACAGCAATTAAGTGCTGTAATAATCGTAACCGTCCCTTACTAATCAAACTTGGAAGATTCAATTACATGTTACTGTGATGACCCTAGAAATGATCTTGTACCCTTTTACGCACTGCACGTGACAACGCGGCGTGTTACGAAAATTATATTCGAAGTTATATGGCTGTCTGTTATGCCTTCACGGCTAGACCACGTCAATGATTGGGAATAAATTAATCGTTAAAGGCGGATGAAACAGAGATGTACAGTAAGTAAATTATAATATTTCTTCCTCTATATGAATAGTAAGTAAGTACTGCTCTATATGAATAAGTTTTCCAGAATGAAGTTCTGTTCGTTGAATGACAGTTATTAATGACTACTTTCTTGGTTTATGGAGGTCGTAGAATGACTATACAAGCGTATATTTAATAAAAAAATATATTTTCTTTGTAAGGTTTAAAAATGAATTGTTATTCTGCGCGGCTCAATGCACAGTGCGTAAAAGCCTACATAATATTACACTTATCTTTGTTTCTCGTAATATGCATGAGAAAGCGTACACTTATAATTATTATGTAGAGTAATAATAATTATCTGTACATATTTATCCTGATAATTTAATCGCTATTGTCTTGAGAGTGTGTACTTTTACAAAAGATATCTTTATTGTGTTTTCATCTACAATCTACATACATAAGGGAGGGAAAAATAATAAACCTATATTTTCTATTAAAATGGTCAGCAACAATTCTACTCTCTACAACTTCAGATTTTTAGATTCTAAAATGAACCATAAAAAACGCGTCAAAAAAAAACAAATAAATACGAATTCAGAACCTCTTTATTGGAAACGTCGGTTAAAAAGATAACTGAAAGAGGAAGTGCAAAATGCATAATATAAATTCAGGTAAAGGTCAGTCATATAGCTGGCAATACATTGATAGTTTTCTAACATAAACTACATTATTGTGATCCTGATTCTAACCTAAATATTTTGAAAGTAGTTTTTCCAGTAACTTTGACCGCAAGTCTCGTAAAACTTACTATTTTGGGTACTTCAAAGATTGCCCTAAGCGCTATAACAATAAATGCTGCCTGCTTGCACCTGCTGTCCTTTCGTAGAAGAACTTATTAAAAGATTTTGTTTGTTGAATAGACAGTTTGTGATTTAGAAATCCAATATTTGTCAATTTTAACTGACGTTGATAAAACGACGGCTGGATTATTCCTTCATAATCTGAAATCACTACATAGTATAAAACAAAGTCACTTTCCGCTGTCTGTGTGTCTGTAGCTTAAATAAAATAAAATTAATTCTATATTTAAACTACGCGAAGGATTTTGATGTTTTTTTTTT
>CAJQZM010038142.1:0-20159 GCA_907164665.1 Colias nastes | reverse complement strand
TATAAAAGTGTAATTAAAGTTACAATGTTATTCATATTGGGTGTCGACATAAAAAAACCATCCTTGTACTTCAAGGAATAATATATGGCAATTCACGTTTTTCTATGTATAGGTTGATAAAAACTTCTTTAGTGTTATTCTATTGTGAATGTCATAATAAATTTTGTATACAAAGTATTCGCTCCTCATTTTCATGTACCTACTAGGTTAACATAAATTACTATGATTATCTTTGTTAAAGTCATAAGTAGAAATAATGCAGCTTTCTTCACCTGTGTGCTTTCTTCAACTTAACCAGAAAAGAAATGTTTTATAATTTTTACAGGCGAAGTTTTATTTACCAACCAGAGGGTTATATAAATTAGCTTTAATTAAGGTAGTTAGCACGTAAAACCGGGTATATTTTAATGCAAGACAATGCCTTAAATTTGCATTCCAGTAAGCGTTGTCTGTGAATTCCACAACGCTGTTTGTTCTTGCTTGAATATTTAATTTCTGGCTTAGTTCGCACTAGTAATTTTGTTCAGCGTATTTTTCGTATTTGCATGTACTTAGTGTTATATTTACTTCTATTTTTTTGTCGAGGAGCATCTCCGGTGTTGTTGAATTTTGATTTTTCACATTTTATTACATGATAGTGTATTTTTTGCATGGCATGCCATAAACAGTACCTACGTTTTAGCTTTTTTAGAAAGTTCTTACAAAAATATTAAGAAAATTTTTAAACAATTCAATATATTTTGTAATCATAATCGTGAAGATTGGATTAAAACAAACTAAAATATTATCAAACCGTTAAATATAATACCTACTTTATTTATGATTCCGATGCTTGCTTTTCTATTGCACTAAAAAACTATACCGATGTGACTGTTAATTGACTGCTTAGTTCTCTTATTATTTTCAAATGCAAAAGACTATTAATAGTTTTCTTTTTACTATTCAGGACTACTTATTAAGAATAACGTCTATCAAACCAGCGAGTTATTTATACAACCTTATTATTTTCGACACAAAATTTGGTCGCAAGACGATGATTTCAGCACAAATGAGGCAAACACCAAAGGGTCCACAGATTTGAAACCCTCCTTAAAATTTATTTCAAGTTAAACGGACTATAACATTATGTTTATGTAACGTAATTAAAAGTTATTAAGATCATAGCTTTGTTTATAAAGAGGGATGCTATAGCACCATTGAAATGCGTGAATTGTAATAATGTATAATTGAAAAGATATAATGGAGATACTAATTAACCGCCACGGTTTCATTCGCGTTGTCTAAAACGAATTATATACTAAAACCTATTTCTTGTACCACTCTATTTATTAAAAAACCGGATCAAAATCCGTCGCGTAGTTTTAAAGATGTAAGCATACATATGAATAGACCGATTTTGTTTTATACTAAGTATCTTATAGTTATTTATTTAAAGCCTTCTCTTTTAATTCCATTTTTTGCACACTTAGTTTTAGATAGCGCAGAGTACCTACACATTTTGCAATACATTCAAATATTCTCACCAACTTTTATAAAATTCACCCCTCGCCTCTATCGACGTCAGTCAAAAATAATTAAAAGGCATATCATTTCAACAACCAGGTAGTCCCTTAATTACGAGCTCAGGGGAGCTATAGACTGAATAAAAGATACACATGTGACCTCGGCTTAACCTCTTTTTTGTAAATATGTACAAACTCATTGTTAGTTACCTCTGTGCTGTTGACGTTCGAATTTGGAACATTCGAATTAAGGTTTTTTTTTCTTAGATGATCTTTTTCGTGCATAACAATTTTTACAAATACAAAAATTAACTGAAGCAACTTAGTAATTTATAAACGCAGTTTTCATTAAAATTAATATCTATTATTATATGTATAAGAAATGATAGCAATGATGATAGAGTCATATTGAAAATAAAATTAAGTTCTACAAAAGCAGAATTACATATTTTGTTTTGGTAGAATATTTGTCTGAGATAATAATACTTACTTATAAAAAGTAGATAATACATATGATTAAGCGTATAACAATAAGTGATATTTACACAGATGCAAAAATGAAGTGTATAAGAAATTACATGAATAGTGAATATCTTTGACTAAGTTGAGGAAAATTATAACTTTATAGGCAGGTTACATATTTCCTGACATACAAATGAAAAATTCATACACCCATAATTGTACTTACCTATATTATTTAGGCTCTTCACATGAGGTTTATTATGTATTCCTTGTTGAATTTAATATGAGCATTTGACTTCATGAAAGGTAGAGGCTATTTTCGGATTTAATACGTGTATTATTCAACCCTATTATTTATTTCTTTGGTTTATAAATGTACATTTGGAAACACTTAGTATCACTGATATGTTGGTTTACGTGGTTATAAATCTATTGAAAAGTAGTCGATCCTCCAAATTGCTTCTTTTTTGTAGCACGTTATAAGCTTACATTTTTTATACATTACATAGGTACTAGAAGAGGACCCACTGAAGAAAGAAACAGAATACATTTATATGTACCGAGAACATGTTACTTACAAAATAATTAAAATTACTTATAATCATATTACACAGTACAAAATAGATAATATCCACTCAGTGATTTGCGAATCTAGGGATATTTAAGAAACTTAGATTCTCCACTGATTTTCGGTGGACATTTACAGCCATACTGCAAACATACACATATATAGCGTAGTATTAAATAAATTATCGACCAGGAAAACAAAAGGTAACTAACTAGATTTTATAATTCCCTCTCAAAGGATCACGGGCTGGTTAAAGCTATTTTGTAAATCAAATCGTGGAAATTGTCCGAGCGTGACAGGGACACCTGAGGATCGGTCGCTGACCGTTCAAGGAGGGAAGAGGGATAAAATGGCGCTATTTGATTATTTAATTATCTTCTACGAATATATTTATTAGTTATATTTATTTGATAGTACACAAAAATAATTTTAAGCATTTGTAAAAACGGCTAGGAAAGAAAAAAAAAACATGATTGTGAGGCGGGGTGAAATTCACACACGCGTAATGTTATCATAGATTATTAACTACTGCATATGATGTTATTAAACATTTATTATAATGGCTTTTTATTGTGTCATTACACAACAAGCACTAGAAGAAATGTAAATATAGTATTTAACATGTTTCAGAAGTTTATAAAATGTTTGAATTGTTTTTATTCCGCTATAATATGGTGTGTAACAAATGTATCAACCAAAAATTACATATTACGAATTATTTATACAGTTATTATCTGTTGTCTATGTTATACTATGTCTTATATTTCTAATAATTAACATCCAAATAATATATGATTCAGAATGAAAATTTAATCACGCACATATTGCTCTATTCATAGAGTCATACATAATAACAAGCGGCATTTTATCACCCACAACAAGGTCTCGTAATCCCAAAATTAATTTACATCGGATGCCTCTTAAGTTGCGGCCGCTGGGCAGTTGTCCCAGGTGCGAATAACGACAAACAAACCACCCAATGACAAGTGTCACTGTAAACAAGGAATTCACGTTTTGATAGGTAGCTCTCATATTTTGTTGGGTTTTAATTGATTTTAGTAGGGTTGGGTATGGAAGTCGTGAAATAATAGTACTTACTTACGTTGGTATTTTATTACTTAGCTAAAATTTAACTAAATTATCGCAATAATTTTATTGATACTCCGTAATCCGTAGTCGATTATAGCTTCGAATTTTATGTCAAAACTCTACAGTCGAATATTTTAATTTTATAAAAATGGAAACTTACCTAGAGGTTAATTAAATCCACGCTGCATACAATTGTTTCAAAGGAAATCAGTAAAAAATTAATTTGGGTATTACAGTAGAAAGTAGAACCTTTTCGCCTAATAAATTCAGAATTGACATTCCTTTTTAATCTTTTCATAACCTCTAAACTACTGTCAAACTTTTTCCCTCCAAAATGTCTTACTCAGCTATTCGATTTAACTTTTGTTTTTTCCCTCAAGTGCTAAACTATATCGTTATACAGGGGTGGAAGAATTGTTTTTCTTATATATGACCCTCTTACTATGATTCACGATTATTGACGTCATTTTATGACAAAAACACCCTGTATAAGTACCTACTTATGTGCATGTTGAGTCAGCGTTTTGTTAAAAATGTATGTAGAAGCAAAATAGATGTAGAAAGAATAATTATAAAAAAATATAACATGGAAGGTGTTTTTTTTCACAATTTGTACATAATGTTTAGTACATGAATTTTAAAATGAACGCCAACTGTCAAAGCTTTCGTTAAATTTAACGTATTGAAGCAAGCATCGGTGGTTCAGTGGTAGAATGCTCGCCTGCCACGCGGGCGGCCCGGGTTCGATTCCCGGCCGATGCAAAAACTTTTTATTACATTTTCCCATCCAAATATAAACCGATACTCTGTACATTGCAACAATATTTTTACTATTTAATAATAAAATTAATAATGTTTCTTACATTAACAAAAAGCTCTTGCACAGATTAATGCACGTTTATTTCCCGCGCGCGGTTGCACAAAGGCCACTTACAGCTACGTGCTTAACATAAATGTTCTGTCGGGTGATTACTCTGTAATTAGCTTTAATATGTAACGTTAGAAACGCCTGAGTACCATCGACGTGGCGACAATTTATAAGCACATACCATAAAATTGTAATTATTATATTTTATTTCAGAGAAAGTAGAGCGTAGCGTAAAATGTACCACCTTTCATGAGACATGAAAGGTGGTACATTTTAATAGTACGTTCCTTTTTTATACGTTTGTTAAACAATATTAACAGCTATTATATTATAATATTAATTAATTGATATCTGTGATTCTTCTTTTCTATAAATGACTAGGTACGGGTCCGCCCTTGCTACGAAGAGATCACGTAAATATCAACGGTGAAAGAATTACAGAACTATCTTTATTTTCATATCACTATACAGTTGCTCCCAATTTTTTTCATCGTGATACGTGGAATGGATCGCAGAATCTTGAGGTCTTTGAAAAAAATTGTAGCTAAAATGGGCTATTTATTTCACATAAGTTCTTTAAAGATTTCGTACCTATATGGGTGAATTTTGATGACCTTGTTTTAAATCTTAGTCATTTTAAATTTAAAGTCGTATATACGACGACTTCAAACGATAAAATGTACATGAAAGGAATATTTTCTAACATGAAATTCTTGTAAAATTCCGATGGAAACGGACATTCTGTAAGAAATATGAATTCTCTCGGGCATTCCAGGTTCAGACATGTTTTTAGTTATGTAGGTAATAAAAATGTTATTATGTATTCGTTACGAGCATTAACTTTTCTACGCTATCTTTTCTAGATTTTTGTAGAAATAAGACTATCAACTTTAACACTTTTCTGCAATAAGTTGGATGAGCATAGAGCATAGTATAAAACAATGTCGCTTTCTCTGTCCGTAGATATTAATACTACGCAACGGATTTAAGGTGATTTTTTTAATAGATAAAGTGGTTAAAGAAGAAGGTATATATGTAATTTATTAGGTTTAGGTAGGGTTTTGACAAAGCGGGTGAAACCGCGGGCGGTACGCTAGTAATTGAGTATAAGACATAAATATTAAAAAGGAATTAAAAACAAGAATACAAAAAATCTCTATAAAAGTAAAATCGTACCCGTAAACATAACCTTCCAATTCGGTCGGGTAAAACTGTCACTTTCATCACATACCCTCCCAATTACAACCGCTTCCCAGGTGTTGCCAGTATTTAATAAACAATGGCGGTAAACTCGTTAAACAAGGGGCAACATTAATTTGTTTTCACTTGAATAATTCAACCGTTTCCGCCGCTTTGATGCGCCAATCGTATTGAATATGCATTTCGTAATTATTTTCAAAATTGAGTTGTTTGTGACATGTTTATGGGGTACCTAACTGTTAATTAATGTTTTAGTATATAAATGATCACTAGTATAAAACAAAGTAGGTGACGCTATCTGTCCCTATGCTTCAATCTTTAAAACTACGCATCGGATTTTGATGCTGTTTTTTTATAGCTGGAGTGATTCACGAGGAACAATTTAGTAGATAGGTATATAATTTATTAGGTTTCAGTCTTAGCGGGCGAAACCGAAAAAAAAGCTAGTTGTTTATAATCTACTCTGGTTTTAAATATAAGTATAAATGTCGTCTAAAAGCTAGTGCTGTATAAGTATGAACTTACACACTTTGGTTTCATTTGAGCCTTCTTTAGCCTTCTTTAAGTGTAGTGTTAAGGTAGTAAATTATTATTTTAAATACAAAGGTGTTTTTAATACTTCAATACTGTACTTGCTTAATCAAATCTTGCAATTATTCTCTACTCATACGGAGTCTTACATAATACAAACGATCGCTTCTTATAAGTAGTTTATGATGGTAATATATCTAAAATCTTATTGTAACAAAACAAAGCCATCAAAAGGGATTATTCTATAAATAGAATTGAGCGAAACTAGTTCAGGATAATCTGGAATTCGCGGTCAAAGTGGCTTAAACTAACAAAGTTGTACATCCGTCAACGCCAGGCTGGTTGGCGCCAGTACGGACTTATTCTGATAATAATATGTTATCTGTATTCTGTATTCTACCATTCTACTAATCCTACTAATATTATAAATGCGAAAGTTTGTGAGGATGTGTGTGTGTGCGTGTGTTTTACTCTTTCACGCAAATACTACTGAACCGATTACAATGAAATTTAGCACACATATAGAGAGTAACTTGGATTAACACATAGGATAGGTTTTATCCCGGAAATCCCACGGGAACGGGAACTATGCTAGTTTTTCTTTGAAAACGCGGGCGAAACCGCGGGCGGAAATCTAGTCAACAATAATAATGTTATTAGGAGAATCATTCGAGGAATGGATATAAAGCTATTTAATGGATTATTTAAAGCGCTAGAAAGTTTGTTTGAGTGGTATAGACCATATTCTTGTATTTGAAAATACAGTGCAAAAATTAAAACTGTCTTGATTACCTTACTGTTGTTTTACTCTACATTGACGACGTTTGAATTATATGTTTCCAATGTGATAGTGCAAACCTTGTGCAAACAATGTGCTGTATTGAAAATTTCAGTTAATATAACTGAATTAATATTATAATATAACATTTTTGAATAATGATACTTTTTATAATAATTTTTAAAATATCAAAGTTTTTACTTTTAATTGAAGAAAGTCGTCTGGTAATACGAGCTCATGATTACGATGTTACTAGATAATCATTTCTCCTATACGTATATGCTATTATCTTCTTAATATTCGTAAATACAAAATTCACCAGAATAAGATGCTGACCTGTTTCAGGTAGATAGCTGTTACGTCATGTCCTATATTCGTCACCAACTGTATTTCGTAATGGAGCACTGAAACCTTTAATGCTTTTAGTGCCTGATTTTGTGATATAGACAAATGTATAAAGTGCATCTATGTGCATAGTATGTCGCATATAAAATAACTAAGTATTATTAAAATGTACTATGTATTTGAAAAGATGATTCGATTTTATTGAAAATTCGACTTTATAAGAAAATGTAAGCTTTTAAACCATAATATTTGTGATGGCTTTTATAAAATTATTTAAAATAAGAATTAAATATTCCAATGGATAAAATTCATTAGATTTATGGCAATACTAACTGATCCAGCGAACGTTGTTCTGCTAAGCCACCCTTACGATTGTGGATTTTATTTATTTATTTATTACTCTTTAATAAAACTATACTTACATGGGAAACTTATTGCTAATTCATACAAAACAAAAGAAGAAAAGTATAGTTTATTAGGCGGCCTTATCACTTAGAAGTGATCTCTTCCAGGCAACTATTTTATAGATATTTAGAATTTTATAGATTATTATTATTAGTAGTACCTACCTATTGCAGCCAATTTATACTTCTCTATTACCACAAGCTTAAGTGGCATGCACTATTTATCCCAAACTCTTTCAATTTGAGAAGTGTCTCAAAAAGTGGGTCAAAGAATGCATAATTTATGTACTCGGGTGTAATGAGGTGGAAGAGATAGCTCCGATCGTCGGTTATGAGGTGACTTCCTTCGATGTATGTCAGCCTGGTACTTGATGCGTTTAGAGGGGATAAACAATGAGGATAATCTTGGTTTTTGTTGGAGAAGAAGAAGTCTTTTATCATTTATTTACACAAAATAGAAGTAAAAGTGCATTTGTGAATTAATCGTGCAAACAAAAAATATATTTACAGGGAATAAGAGGTTAGTAAAACTAATTCAAGATTTGTAGTTTTAAATTTCTTTCGCAATTTCTAAACAATTTTAAATTTTATCATGAACATTACCACACACTTCAATTCAACAAGAAGAGTAACATTTAGGTAGCCATACAAGCCTTTAGGGCAATTTCCAATTCAATGCCCACGACCAATTATAAAATCCAGTTCGAGCATTAAATTTACCAAATCCACACCTTACAAAGACGGAACTCGACAACGGAAGGCGGCCATTTGCCTCAAATATGCATGCTCTATGGACGCATACAATGCACTTGTAGACATTGCAATTTGCTTTGCTGTCGTTTATTGGTTATGATTTACTGGGCAAGGTTTTATATTATGGGGACAAATTGGAAACGTGGTTGTATTGTTATGAGGTACCTAGTATTTTTAAGTTTGTAGGTACCTACTACATTTATGATTGTTATTATATTGCGTGAAAGAATAAAATAATTAATATTATGTTAATTAAAAACTTATCATTGTGAAAGCATCCTATAACAACTACAGATATGATGTTATATTTTAACTTTTGCGATTAGAATCGTTGAAAGATCCGCATTTTTTTTTATGTATTATTACGTATTTTAAGCTGTTATAAAAATGGTATTATTTGTTACCCATCAGTTAGTATGTGTAATTAATATATTTTTGCCTATTATTATAATATTATGCCTTTTAAAAATGCGTGCTTTACAATGGTTTACAGAAATAATATTAACACAATTTAACATTCCAAAATACAATAACCACCATGTATCAATACGAAGTGTCTTCATACTATAAACTTATACAATTTATAAAAGGAAGATGAAAAACGAGCCTAGCCAGAGCATATTAGCTATAAACAGAGGCAACCCCTCGGCGCCGCTTCGTCGCTCAATCTCAAGGAGTGCTGTTTGAAATATCGACGAGATCACTTGTAAATATAATCTATAATGTGGATAAGTATGAAACATTATAGATACAGTTCACGCTGTAGGTGTAAGTTACAGTCGAAAGAAGACTATAATACTACGCTTCCAGTGTACTTTTATTTTTAAAATTTTGCACGGCACAAACGTCCCTACTTAATTGGGGATAGAAAGTAATGTAATCGGTTCAGTAATATTGACGTGAAAGAGTAACAAAGATCCATCCATCCTCACATTCTCATATTTATAATATTCGTACTTAGGATGTTTAATTTAAAATGTTTTTCTAAAGAAACAAAACTCTATCATGTACCATCTATAACCATTCACTTATTCTTTATTTTTTTAAACGAAATAAAACTCAAAACCACATTTCAACACTAGACATCGAAGTACACACAAAAACTAATCACATTGCGAATCCTTTAAACATCTGCCCGTACCCCAGGGACACGGAACATCACAAATGCAGACGGACAAAAAATTGACCATGCACATCCACGTCACGTCCGGTGAAATGAAAAATGGCGACGGATGCATTTCCGGAACGAATGGTGTTGATAATGGAGTTGTGTTTAGTATTGTTTTTATGTAAGATTTTATCGTTTTGCACATTGTGGTGAAAAGTACCGCTGATTAAAATTGATTAAATTAATGATTGCAAAGTAAGTTCCGTAGGGTCTATGCTTTAATAATAATTATCAAGTGAATAAAATCATTGATACAAGATAAATATTTCATGCATACGTGAGAGCATATTAATGACTGGTTATTTCTAGAAATATGTGTCTATGTGCGACGTGTACATTAAGCCAACGACTTTAATAAAAAATAATATAATAATATGTGATCAAATTAATTTTATAAATACAGTCAAAAATAAGGAAAAAGCTGGATAAGACGAAGCTTATCATCTTAAAATATGAAAAATTTTCAACAAATTATGCATATATATAAAATTATATTTTTTTTGTTACATTAACTCCATAGTATAACAATAAAATATCTACAAGCAACTAGCTGCCCTTTAAATACCTACAAGAGGGTGCTTACGTGATTTCGCAGTAACTGCGTACATTTTCCGGGTTTCAAACTTCGTACATTTTAAACCCTTTCGTGTGTCAATCATAAAGTTAAACCGTTTAACTAAACAGGGATTTTTTGACAGGGGACTGATTAGGATACGGCGTTCATACAAAATTAGCATCATTTTTGAAACATGTATTTAGATGATCATAATTCGGAAGGGAAATACTGAATTTCAGCGTAATTTTCTATAACCGGAATCATTTCTATAGGCTCTTGTTTTTTATACGATTGTATAGGTTATGTGGTTACTTTTTAATGTGTAAATACTTACAGAATTACAATTGAATAAAAGCAAATTAGGAAATAAAATTTGTAGAGTTTAATAAAATATAAAGCATGCAACATTTCTCTTGTTTTTAGTAAGAAAACGATGCAATAACAAAAGCATCATAATGAGTTCGATAAAATTTTCGCTTAAAAATTTTGTTTCTCGCTTTTTCTTTCACTTTCCTGTATAAAAACTAAATCCAAAATTGAATACATTTTCATAAAAACGGATGCACCTTGTTGCCGTGCTAGCGATTTAGGTTTTAATTAAAAGCTGTTTGGATCTAAATTGGATGACAGCGTAGTAATAGTTAGTGTGGATAATTGGTAATAGACATGGGATTATAGTTCTGGATGGATTACAAAGTATAATATTATACTATATCTGACGCATACAAATACAATAAAAATAAGAAACGGAAATAAAGATTTACCATGTTAAATAAGTCACTGATCACTTAACTCTACTACACACAATTTTAAGCGATCGTTTCGTTTTTATTATTCCATACAATTCATTACATAACATATCTCTTGATTTGCAATTTGTAATCTTTAAAATTTTTGAACAATGCTCTAAATTTTTATCAGGTAAATGATTATATAGAATTTTGTTGCTTTTTTACAATTTTTTATTTCATAGTCTATGAATTATGTGTGCGCATGAGCGACGCGTGCCATCAAAAACTGTCTGCTTGTTCGATAAAAATATAGTCTGTATCATATATGATAAATATTATTTTTAGATAGTATTTTACATTTTGATATGATACACGATACTTTAACGTCTACACACTCGCACACACTACTTAGAATTTCCTTGTTTTTCGATTAAACAAGGAAATATAGACTGTATTGTATATCAATTAATTATTGAATTTGCGCCATCCCAACATTCCTTACCAATCAGGGTTGCCTGCAAGAGATTGCTTCTAAGCAATAAGGCCGCCTCTCGTTCATAATATGTGCCTGTACGTTATGTACCTATATGTATTAGATGTGTATTGTATTAAATAATTATTGTCTAAGTTTGTTTCTCCTGGTATGTACAATAAAGCACAAATAAATAAATAAATCACATCTAGATCTATATATATCAATGATATCGGTGTTGGCTTATTCAGGGCGCCGGATCGTCGGCTCTGAATGTACGATGCAAATGATTTGCTTAAACAATGATTTACATGTTGTGGCCTACACAATTTTCGGTCGTGAATAAATTAATCGTAATTTTTTTGTTATTTCGCGGAAATATTGTCTATTAACGTTTTAAGGAAAAATGTCGAATTCATTGTGTAAACAATGGACAAAAAATCGTAACGATAACTATTTTGTAAGAGATAGATAATTTTTCATCTGTTGTTGTTGTTGTTATTTTATTACGGTACCTACGTCAATTCGATCCTATATAGATAAAATAATTTATAGACAAATAAGTATTCTATTTTGTTTCTAAGGAAATATATACTTATCACGAAAGCACTTGAATATATTTTTCATATCTCTCAAAGACTCTCTTTAGGCTTTTTAAAAGAAAGTCACGACAAAATATTATAATATTATAATACTTTGTCAATTTGTTCTTTAAGCACAGCTTTAAGCAAACCCCTGAAAATATATACCTTATATTAGTCTCTTTTTCGTTATGACATATATTTTAATGTGTTTGTAATTTTAGTTTTGTTCATGCATTTTCCGTCCCTGATAAACAAATAATTATTTATTTAAAATTACCGTATCCAGAAATCATAGATTCGCACAGGAAATGTCATCGCTACGCCCGCCGCCCGGCGCCGCTCGCATTGTGACGTTTGACACAAGTTGTCGCCTGTCCGATCGATTGGTTATACTTCGCTTTTGTCAAGTTCTCTGTGAACACAGACAGTTGTACCTACTGAATAGAATGATCGTTTTTGAAATAAAGTATTTTGGTACAGCAAAGATAGAGCAAAATTCCTCTGGATTGTATAAAACTGAATTATTATTCGAAGTAACCAATTATATTTTTTTTACAAAATATTAAAAGCCACTTTCATTAAAAAGCATTTTCACTCACTTATTCTAAGTTAGGTTAAATTGTTACCTAGGTAGATAACAATTTAATATAAGTAAAAAATAAAATACAGAGCCTATTTAGATGTTATTTTTCTTTTAGTTGAAGTAAATATAAGCCAATTAAAATATCGTTAAAATTCGAATTTGAAAACCTCAGTTAAAGGTGTATCTTGCCAATATCATAAAATCACCTTTAAGCTCACTTCTTGCCTTTGCTTTGCCGTAGTCGGGTAAAATAATAAAATAAATATAAACCTCAATCCAATATCATTCAAATCCTTTAATACGATACATTCGTATTTATTGCTGAAATCTTTAAAAATATTCCTCATACACTGCTGGCTTAAGTTAAGTGAACATTTATCAAAGGCAAGGGCGCAGCGTTGTACGCTGAACTCATAGTTAAGATCCTAATAATTTAAATTTTGCATACACGAGGTCGTCTAGACTGGTAAATTGTAGGAGATTTTTAACATCTTAAAGAGGATTTTTCAAGTACTATCGCATGTATTTCAGCTAAAATTATGATGATCTATATATATATAAAAGAAAGTCGTGTTAGTTACTCCACTTATAAGTAACTCAAGAACGGCTGAACCGATTTAGCTGAAAATTGGCAGGGAGGTGGTTTAGAGCCAGGAGAAGGACATAGGATATATATATATTATACTTAATATGTACCACGGGCGAAGCCGGGGCGGACCACTAGTAATTTAAATACTACTCACTCTCGATCTTTTGCCTGTAGGAATATAAATTTTCATTATTTTTGTAATATTAAATTTAAATAAAGTGTTCCTACATTATTTCTGCTACCTTTCTGTATAAGTAATATATCATACTAGCTATGCCCTGCGGTTTTACCCGCAGTGATCCGCTCCTGTTGGTCTTAACCTGCCTCGATAAATAGGCTATCTAACACCGAAATAATTTTTCAAATCGGACCAGTACTTCCTGAGATTAGCGCGTTAAACAAACAAACTCTTCAGCTTTATAATATTAAGAATAGATACATATAAATATATCAGGCCGATTTTTTTCAAGTACCTAATATACACTTGGATAGATAGAATATTTTTATCTAGAGAAAGAAAGATACAAAGAGAACCGAATCTTTGCTTTCTTTGATTTATTTTAAAACCATATAATCCGTTACCATGCAATCACATACAACGTAAAAACTTGATTAAACAGTATCAGACGTAAACCCTAGGGGTCGTTTTAATCGCATAAAATCAGGTATTTCGTTAAACTTATGGTTCTTGTGATGTGAAAAATTTTACGATTACTCTATAACGATTTTATGAAGTGTTGTCTCGAATCTTCGTGTAATATTTAAATTGACTTCCTGAATACGTGACTCCTAAAAAGTTGAGGCAATGTAGTAATAAAAGCATTTCATGATTGTATCTATTCATATGTATTGAGAATATTGATTGCAATAAAGGTTTTAAATGTTGGTAAGAGAAACATTATGCGATGTTAAAATATTTTTATACCTATTTTAATTAATGCTATCATTGATTAATAATGGATAAAGAAATAGGCTCCGTTTTGTCGTGAAAACAAAAGTTAGAGCAGATGAAATATAGTGTTGAGCATTGTGTTAGGACTGTGGTGTAAAATATTGAAGCTTTTGCAAGCGAACCCGCGAGTTGAAAGCTATATTTTTATCATGAATATGAGATAAAAATGTTCTATGGCTGAAAAATAAATTAAAGCTCTACCAACACATTTGACTTGAAATAAAAGGATTCTTCATTAAATCTGAATTTATTCCCATGACGTACATTGTTTCATTCTAGATAATTATAGAGAAACAAGTAAACAAATATTTATTTCAGCATCAGACTTAACCCTTCCCAAGCGCGGGGGGTATTTCCGACCCACCGCCGCGGACAAACACCGTATTTACTACATGATACCCAGTTATTACCGACCAACGAATTAACCGGTCTGCCGTAGAAGGATTAATGAATCGAATATGAGATATGGGTTTCGCAGTTATAATAAATCCCAGAGGATTATTTGTAAGTATTTAATATCGGTTTGTCTGTAACTCAGTTTCTTGTTTGTTTACAGGTATGGGGAAATGGAAGTCACGTGATTGAAGGTAAAATAAGATTAGATTTTTTGAACATCTGGATAAGGATTTGCGTAATAGTTATTTGCTAGTGACGCAGTGATTGCTAATCGCAGATTAGGTATTTGATACAAATATTTTAAAGTGGCCCGCGATATAATCTACAGTGGAATCTTCACTTCTAAGTTCTAACATGTAGTAAATACTGTACTTATTTAATAATCTGAGCAGTGATGAATTATGCATGACATGTATCGTGTGTTTATCAATAATATTTGTACTTACGTTTGTTTTTCCTTTTCTAGTTACTTTATAATTGTGCCTTTTATCATATTGCATTTTTAAATTATTTAAGCTTAGTTAGCGACAAATAACTAATAACTAATCTAATCGCTAAAATAACACTTATTGTTGTTATAAATGATCGAAGGATTCGCTTAATTAACAATTCAGGTATGAAAGTTTATTTAATTATTAACTAAGAAATGCTTACAGTCTCTTGTTGTAAATTTAACTGAGTGTATGTACAATCAAAATGCGAAATCAATCGATCGATCACTATGCAAAACTAACCTTAATATTTTCAACCTATTTGTCAACCCTAACTTTCAACATTCGCAGGGCAATAGATTAAACATAAGGCTTAGTTTTGAATGCGCTCTAATTCCTTCATACATCAAATAAGATACCGCCTCTTAGTTGCTAATACCCTGGTCTTAGTGACACCCATGGCCATCGCATGTGAGGGTTAAGGTCGATTTCGTATAATTTTGATATTTAATGTTATGATGTTGATAATAATTGTTATAACGTGATTATCTAACTATATTATTTGTATACTGTTCACTTATTATTATTTATCTATAAATATCATAGTACGTAGGTATATGGAAGACGAATTGACTACACCAATATTTGGAAGTACATTGGAACGACTTAATTTTACAAATCGTTTTACGAATAACAATCATTATTAAAGACTAGGTTATTATAGAAAATCAATCTTTAAAATCTTGTTATAACCGTTATAAAATCACGATGAACGAAATAAGAGAAGATACATCTATTTATAATAATGTTCATATAATTATAATGTTCAATGGAGAATTTTTTAATCTAGTCTCAGTAATTGAACCCACACTGCTGGACTTAGTATCTCTAACCACTTAACTAGAACTAATCATGATTGATCAGGACCACCCCCATAAATAAATGACTGTTAACGGGAGTGTATTTAAAACTATTGCATAAGTCACGGCTATGATTTATGACACCCATTAAATAATGACATGATGATTTGTACCCGACGTAATTAACTTTTTTGAGATCTTTATCGCTGTTTTGGATTTAATGGTCTCATAAATTCCATAATTTCATAGCTTTTAAGGCGTACTAAAGTTAATGGGAAAACAAAAGCTTTTATCTTATATTGGATGATTTTCTAAGATACTAAATATACAATATTTTTGAGGGTTAATTTTTTGTCACTAATTACATAATATACAATTCAGTTACATCATTAATTTTATATTTTAAAAATACTGTTTTGGTAATTTCGGTGATTGTCAGATATATTAAAATAAGTCAACTGTAAATTAAAAGCTAAAAATTATAAATTTTATATCACTCATTGAGATATATTTAAACTTTACAAAAATGTTTAGCCCTTATATTAGAGTTATTATTTAATGCATGGCGCATTATTTTCTATTTGAGAATACACAAATGTTAAACACGCTGATTAAGGAATATTAACCAAAGGGTCCAAGGAATACTTTAGTCGAAAACTTATTTTGTTTTCTCAACCTGACGCAAACAAAATTTTGGTTCCAACATAAGTTTTGCAAACCCTTCCATTTAAACACCATAACAATCTTATTCAATGGGTATAAGATACAAAATTGTGTATCAGGGGAAAATAAAATTGTTGGCAATATCTGCGCTGAGCGAATTCCTGTTCTATACTTTGGTGATAGGTTTTAATTTCCTATAGCAGTAATATGTGGAGTTGGCTCTGGGTAATGTTGACGGCATATGCGTGGTCACGCACGTCTCCATCAAGCCCTTATCTGTTCAAGCCGAGGTCGAACCCGCTACCCTATCGCATGGGTACAGACAGCGTCGATACCATCACGACATATTGCGGTAGGCGCGTGGACTTTTAAGGTTATCTTCCCTAATTTTTGAGACGAGTTGAAAATTTTATGGAACAAGAGACTTATGATATTATGTTGATTTTTGTTATTCAATATGAAGTGCATTTGCATGCTACAACTGTGACGAACTGTGATTATTTTAGAATGCTTGAACTTCTGGATTAAATTTGTACACATTTCGTTCGTTCACCTTCAATTTTGTTAAAATTCAGAATTAAAACATCTATTCTATAGTTTATTATGTGACCTTTTACACAATACCACAATCTTTTCTACTACTATTATTCGCAAATACGTCATGGTACAATCAGATGCGTAAAACTTATCTTCGCCAATCTTGACATTCTAGGATTGACAGTTTAAGTAACAATATTTCCCAGTTCGATAACACGTACGCTGATACAAAGTCAGTATCTTGTGAGATCTGAAACAAAAACCATGACCGTGATAAACAATTTTTACGAAGACGATACTCCGGCTAAAGATTTTAAAAAGTCAGTCCGAAATGTTTGTACTGTGAAAAGAGCGAAGAAATTGCTACCTATAACACAATGGCTTCCTTCCTACACTACTGGAACTCTCGTTCAGGATATAATCGCTGGAATTACTGTTGGTTTGACAGCAATACCTCAAGGCATAGCATATGCTGTCGTCGCCGGATTGTCCCCTGAATACGGTCTATATGCTGGATTGATGGGAGGCTTCGTGTATCTATTTTTTGGAAGCTGTAAAGATGTTACTGTTGGACCTACTGCGATCATGGCTGCTATGGTAGCAAAATATGTTTCGGGATACTCTGCTGATTTTGCTGTTCTAGCGGCATTCTTAGCTGGAATAGTGGAACTAACGATGGGTGTATTGAACTTGGGATTTTTAGTGGAATTTATATCAATGCCTGTTATTAGTGGATTCACAACAGCAGCAGCGTTACAAATAGCATCGTCTCAGTTGAAGTCCCTTTTCGGCCTAACTGGCCCTTCTGGAAACTTCTTTGCACAATCAGCTTACAATTTTGTGAAAAATATAAAAACTGCCACGCTTTGGGACCCAGTGCTCGGTTTTTCAACGATTATAATTCTAGTGATTTTGAAGCATCTTGGTCAGGGCTGCTCACGTTCTGGTGGAGTTATAGAAAGATTGAGATGGTTTGTGTCGTTGGGAAGAAACGCTGTAGTAGTAATCCTTGGTATAATTGTGGCGTTCATTATTAAAATTTCGAGTAATGAAGAACCGTTAGTGCTTATTGGAAATATTGGTAGTGGGCTGCCTAAACCAAGTTTACCACCGTTTAGCACAGTTGTTGGTAACGAAACGTATAGTTTTGCTGACATGGCTCAAGTACTTGGACCACAGGCAATTGTGCTACCATTAGTTGCAATTTTAGAATCTGTAGCAATAGCTAAAGCATTTTCTGGTGGACTTCAAGTAGACGCCACTCAAGAAATGATTGCTCTCGGCCTGTGCAACATTTTTGGTTCCTTTATGAGAAGCATGCCTATAACTGGCTCTTTTACAAGAACTGCTTTGAATCACGCATCAGGCGTACAAACTCCTGCAGGAGGAATTTTCACAGGATTACTTATTATATTAGCATTAACCACTTTAACGTCAACTTTCTATTATATTCCTAAAGCTTCATTAGCTGGACTGATTATTACAGCTATGTTTTCCATGATTGACTACTCAATATTACGAAGATTATGGGTGAATAGCAAACGTGAACTTTTTGTGTTAATAACAACTATTATTGTATGCTTATCATTAGGTCTCGAGTATGGAATTGTAACTGGTATATTAATTGATGCTGCAATTCTTTTGTACAGTACAGCGCGGCCGTCAGTTGATGTAAACGTTTTGAAGGCAGAAAAGGCTGATTTGATTGTTGTGCCTTTAAATGATAGCATATCGTATTGTGCTGCTGAGCACATTAGAAGAACAGTGCTTCGTGCTTCCAATGAAATATTATCGGATTCTATCATAATCATTGATGGTACGAATCTTAAAAACATGGATTCAACTGTCGCTGCCAATCTAATGTCTGTAGTCAGCGATTTAGAAAAGAAATCGTGCCAAGTATTGTTCCTGAATTTCAACGTATCTTTGAAGAAAATGTGTATTGATATAAAACCACAATTTAGTGACAAGTTTATTTCCGCTGCACAGGTAACAGATGTTGTTGATATTTACGTTAAAAATGTATAATTTGGAACTGAATGTGCAACTTTTAATAAGAGTTAAGAACTTGCATCATGTTCAATATAGTACTTCTATGATATGAATCTAAAAGATCTTAAAATGTTAGAAAAACTTGTTATAGAGGCTTGGTTTTTATATGTTATTATAGAAAAAGGTATATATGACACATATGTACGCTATAAAAAAGTATTAAATTGTATTATTTTAAGGACATTTCATTTTCCTCTGAGTTTATCCCATGATTTGATGTCTTAAATAATTTTGGGACGTCTTATTGAAATCGACGTGCAACTGCTCCATGACTGCTCAAATAAAAACAATAAATAACATTTCTTGTCATATAGCACTGCACCAAAAAGTTGCAACTTTAAATTAAAATACATATTTGACAGAGAACAAATCACACATAAAGCGCTCTCAATAATCGACGCTCCGGACAGGGGGAGTTTTATCGGAAACGCCTGATCCCCTCAATATTTCTATTGCACCGTTGAACGCGTCAAAGAGGGGTGTCATTCGGTTTCCTGAAATTTATTAACGTGATTCAGCACTTCTGAAGGTGGCAGATTTATGCTGTTATCGCATCAACTAAGTGTGATATAGATTTTCGTTTAGGGAACGATTCTTTTAAGGAATTGACACGGAGGCTCAATTTTTCTTTAAATTGAATTTTGTTACAAATTGGAGAGGCTAATAAATCAACAGTTTAATGAATGTTCCATTTGTAATAAATAATTTGTGCTTTTTAATTTTTGTTTGCTGTGTGCACAATAATGTTTAGTGGTTATTGAAATAAACAATTATCTAGACATTATTATGTATTTCTTAATTACTCAATATAATATGTTATACCCTTATATACTTGCTAAAAAATACAATTGTTTGCAGTGTATACATATAGCTGAAATGTATGCATGGCGTCTACATGAATTCTAAGCTGCCAGAGCCAAGCATGTTAATCTTTGCTGCCGTCTGCAACAGCAATATTCATCTTACCAAATAATCGGAATAGTTCCACTTTTATATGAGTATGTTAAAGAAGTGTTTATGATAATGTAGGAACGAATTTATAGTCCAAGAGCCCGCTTCAGCCAGGCGCACAATATTTCATAAAA
>CAJQZM010038140.1:0-11584 GCA_907164665.1 Colias nastes | reverse complement strand
AGACCTTCGCAGCAATGTGGATATGGAAACCAACTACCCCCAACTGCATCCAATGGTCCACCCCCAAATACACATGGTCACTCATAGATCGCTAAATAATTCGCCTATTTCGAACCCTGGATCCCCCCTAGATATGATTCAAGAGGAAATCTCCAACGGGAATAGTACAGACAAGTTTCAAAACTACCCCTTTACAAATAACCCCCAAATCAGTTTGACGGACTGTCTAGGGTCAGAAATAACTCTAGTGGCTTCATCGTCTGAAGACAGTGTGGATAGTTTGGAAAACGCGAAATATCCTTTACCGCATTTCGTTATTTCTGAACCGTCAGAAATAGACGATCGGCCATCTATAACCAAGGGAATTGGGAGGAAAGTCAGTCAAGAAACGGAAATAGAAATCGAAAAGGACACAGAAATGCAGTCGCCCAAAGAAAGTGTTGATGAAACTAGCAAATACCTGGACAGGCCAAGGCGGGGAAGTGATAAATCGCTAGGTTTTAGCGATGATTCTCTAAGCAACGATTCGGCAAATGTTTCCCCGAACTGTGAACATAACATACAATCTATTTATTCCAATATAGTCAGTATTAGTTCGGGTTTCAGCGAAAACAGAGGCAGTTTTTCAGAACACAGAGAGTCTTTTTCCTTTTCCGATAGAGGAAGTTTTTCGGAACGCGGTGATTTTGGTAGATCCTCGTTTTCGGAAAAAAGCGATTTCGGTAGAGGCAGTTTTTCGGAAAAGGGCGAAACGCCCAGATCCAGTTTTTCCGCGCAAGGCGTATTAGGAGAAGTCAAGGAATATTATGAAGATGTGTACATGCCTAGAGAGGGGGAAGAGCCAGCTATAGATCAAATACAAAGATCCACGATGGATCTACGATTGACGGAGATCTGTAGACCGGCAGAGCAGAAAATACCGATTTTGTTAAACCCACAGCAGATATCTTGCGTTCAGGAATATTACGAAGTCGCGTTATCTACAGTGTGTTCACAATTGGACTCTCAGCGGATAGTTGAGTTGCTCATGGAAACGATAAATACAAGAGTACCGCCTCAGAACATTTTTGTTGAGTCAGCTAAAAATAGTGATGAGGAATTGAGCGGGTTTCTCAATTTAGAGTACTCTGGAGGAATTCAAATTGAGTTGGTGGTCTGTGAGGATAAAGCGAAAGAGATGAAAGGGTTAAAGATGAGGAGGATCTCGGGAGATCAAAGGGAGTATGGGAAGCTGTGTCAACAATTGATCACCAGTTTGACGGTTTGAAATGTGAGGGGGGATGGAACCCGGTTTTAACTCAAACTCAAAGTTACACTCAAACTCAAATATTTAAGATGTTAAAGTGATGAATCGAAATATAGAATGTTCAAACTTGGACTAAAATTAAAAATAAAACTTAAATTTGAGCTCAAATTATTAAGTAATCGAAATAAAGAATTTCAAACTTAAACTCAAACTCAAACTTAACTCTAAACTCAAATAGAAAATTTTGTATACACGTTAAGAAGCCGTTTAAATGTTCGAAATAAAGAATGATGTTCATTGTTCATGCTTGACTCAAACTTAAATATTTAAAAAGACTGCAGCGATTTTGAATTGTCGAAATATGGAACGCTGTTCACTTGAAACTCAAACTCAAACTTGAGCTGAAAAAATGTGTGCATATACTAGTGTACACACGTAAGAAGTGAAACTTCTTTATGACCTTATTTTTCAAAAAAAAAATTACTATTTTCAACTTTACAGAAATACGTCGAATCACGCGTGGTAGGGATAAGAAAAAGATGGCGCGTAACGGAAAAATGTCACGCGTAACGAAAAAATGTTACACTAAATTTTTTTCCAACCCCGATAAAGAAGTTTCACTTCAATAATTAATAAATTATAAAAAAATCTCTTGAATATAAAAATATTGAGAAGCGCTTTTGAATGATCGAAATATAGATTGATGTTCATACATCAACTCAAACTTATACTCAAACTCAAATAGAGTTTTAAGCGATTTTGAATCGTTAAAATATAAGATATGGGGTAGATGCAATTGTAATATTATCGGAATAAACGCAACACGTAAATATAATTATTAAATTAGCAATAAAAACTCAATTTTCATCAATTTTCTCGTATAATATAGTTAAAAGTTATTTTATTTTAAATAGCGCAGGCTTTCGCTAAAAATACGAATATTTATTGGTTAAAATATTTCGAATATAACTAAGATTAAATAATATATTTAAAATGTATCACAAATGACATTAAAAATGTTATTATTATTTTGCTTTCGATTCTTTTTCATTTATTATTTGTGTGCAATAAAAAAAGTTACTTTGACACGTTTAAAAACGGGTTCCGTCCACGATATTAACAAAAAATGGTTTTATTATTTTCCAAAAAATACCGTCCTGTCGAACCAACAATTCTGTAGATTTTCTAAATGCATCAACCACACAAACGGACAGATAAACAGTGTCTTATACATATTTTTAGCCAAATAAACAAAAAAGAACGTGTGTGCCGAGCACACGTGTCAGAAGTGAAACTTCTTTGGCAAGATTCAATGATACTAAAATCGTCGCCTTTCCATGACGTGACGGTATTGCCATGACGCGACCTTGAAATTTTACTCTAAACGAGCCTAAAGAAGTTTCACTTCAATGAATAGTATTTAAAACTTCCCTTTAACGTTACGATACGATATGTCGTGTCGTAAGCAATTCACATGCGATATTGTCGCATTTCACAAATATTTTGTCCATTCCTCTTTATTTTTATGTATTAAGGGACTAAATACATAGCATATTAATTCATTTGTATATTATATTCACACACGAATCATATATTTATTTAACGTAGCAACTACGTTACTATGTACTTTTTTGAATTTGAATAAAATTTAATAAATACGAAAATCTCTAAAAATACGAAAATATTGGTCATAAAATTGATCGTTTTCAAATTTATGTTAATCAAATTTTATTTCTGGCACCCAATTTTTTTCTAAACGGTTGGCGGGATTTAAACTTTATATATTTTTTAAACGTTAAGAAATACATATTTCTGTTTAGAACAATGTATTTAGTCCCCCATACTTCGAATATCAAACGTTGTAAATAAAAAACAATTATAATGAATTGTAAAATATTATTTCCTTGTTATATCTGTATATTATGTTGTTATATAGATTTTATTTATTCCAATTATGTACTTTCCATGTGTAAATATTAATTTTTAAGCGCGCAACATTTTCCTGTCAAAATTGTGTTTGTTTTTTTTTTCGAAACCGAATTTATTTTGTGAAAGTGTTGCGTTGTTTTTTGGCGGGAAATATTGTCACGGCTGGTACGTGTAGTTACAAAAGGTTTTTAAAAACTCACTGTTTCTTGATAAAATGGTATACATATATTTATATAATAAATATAATTTGTTATGGAGAAAAATATAACTTGTGTCTGTGTTTTTGTATGTATTTATAAAAAATGTTTAAATGTATGTTGTTTTTAAAGTACAAGTTTTTACTTGAGTCTATAGATTAAATGAAATGTTCGGAATAAATTGTTTGGTTTTTATACTTACTATAATTTCATTGTAATAAAAAAATATTTATTTACCTATGTTTGTTTATAAGCCTGTTAATTGTATTTTTCTTTTTGTATTTTGTGGAATTGAAGGAACAGTGGGTTATATTTAAAGTCCGCCATTTAACAAATATTAGTTTATGTTAAGTGTACCTATTGCCATAAGTATAGTTAGTTCGTTATAATAATTGTAAATAATATTTTAATAAATTCCAATTCTAATGTTTTTGTTTGTTTTATTTACTTTAATTCACCTATCTTATCATACACTAAAGTAAGTAAATTTTATCAAAATCGGTTATATAGAACTTTATTTTATCGTAAAATAGTAATCGATATACCTACATAAAACTATCCAAAATTTCACCAAGATTGGTTTAGTATTTACTATGAGTCTATGAATAAGATATTGTCTGGATTTATAGATGGAATAAGTATTATTAGTCCTCAATCCATAGGCGTTTAGTAGTTCTAAATAATTTCATTTGAAAGATCACTTAAAAATCACAGTCGCACAAACGACAAAAATCAGGCTGAATTATATTTTAGCAAAGCATTAAAAAATAATGAAAATTTGACGTAGAGATAGATTATAATCTAGATTACCACATAGCCTACTTCATATACTGATTACTGGTACCAGTTACCAAGGGAGTAAAGTAGTGGGCTAAAGCTAGTTTCGTATAAAATACAATCCTACTAAATTTATGAGAGAAAGTACCCTATGGGAAAATCATGTATTATTTTCCAATAGGCCATAGGGTGCAATCGTGCTGCACCTCTAATTAAAAAAGTAACACTCAGTATTTTATTAGGGGATTGTAATAATAGGTAACTATATAGTATATATATCTTATAATATTTGTATTGTATAAATACACTTTTTATTTAGGTAAAACTTTATTCTTCATAAAATATACTTACCTACAGGCTACATCTTCTAATAAAATGTAATATTAACTTTAGTTTTTTTATATGTAGAGGGCTATAATTTCCATTGAGCAAACTACAACTATTTATTTATTTTAAAGAGCAAAATAAATAAATACAACGACGCGACGCGACGGAGGGACACCTGTATAGTATTGTCACAATTATTTATTAGTGCAATTTTTGTATATTATACAACACAACTTCTTTACATGTACCTATGCCAGTGTATGATTGCAGATTGTCCACAAATAATTCATAAATTATAAGTCCGATTGAAATGATCAATGCATGTTTCATTAAAATCGGTTTAGCGGTTTTTTAGATAAATAAATACAGAGCATTCACAAAGAAGACTGTGTGTAACTTACAAAGGACAGAATTTTTTAAGTCAGTCTAATGTTGTTGTAAAGATACTACTTGCGGTTGTGATGCGGTTGAATTACAGACATCTCAGGTGAAACCGGAGCAAGCTTCTAGTTATATTTTTACTTAGGTACACTGTTTTAGCTTCAATACAACCGCACATAGATCATAAAACTTTGGATAAAGGAAATGAAGACCAAGTACTTTTTATTACCACATCCTTCCTCTAAGGATGTCCGTTGTAAAATAATTATATATGATAATTAACTGATTACCATTTTTGTTGTGCTTAAACCCTTTTTAACACGCTTCTATTAGCTTCACCTGTATGTTTGTAACCGACTCCTTTAGACTCGATTTTGACTCACTTTAAACGGACAGATTTAATTCAAACTTTGTACACTTATCAAGGTTCGGTAACAATACAATTATTTCATTTTCGTGTTTTTTCAGTTTCTTATATTTATGGGATAAATAGCTGTGCTTCGTCTAAAAACTGTTGAAGATTGGTCGTACTATACATAATACAGACGAAGGGATTTTCCCTTTTGTATATAATGTATCTTTTTTGCTGTGTTAGAAACACTGTGTGTTTGTTACTGAAGTGGTTCTAAACGGCTGGACCGATTTTATTTTTTGTCATATTCAAGTGAACTCAAGAAGAAATTAAAGATTAAAGAGCCAGTCTAAGATTTTACTATATGGGGCGACTGAAAACTAGCGCTGTCTGAGACAGTGATACTCGCGAGTTTTGGTCAGCATTAGCTCAGATGCAACCTTTTGTTTTCGTAAAAAATACCTATGTTTTATCGATGTACATATAAGAAGCAATAAAGAGTTTTTATTTTATTAATTTGTTTCATTTTCCCAATGCACCTTATAGAAGTATAAATAATAATATTTTTACGGTTCAACGAACAGGGAAAAGTTATTTTACATGACAACCTGTGTTGTAAAATTTTATTGATGCGGGAACTAATAATATAAAAAATACAATACTTACGTCATGAAAATTATTTGGCTTTCTTAAAAACAAATTTATTATTAGGTATAATATTATCTTTTTCTAACTGTGCTGTGCGGTTTCACCCACGGGCAATATCAAGTAGTTGTGTTATTCTGAAGTATAACATACATATTATTATACTTACTGACTTATTATATTACTGTAAGGTGTCATAAAAATCCGTCTTGAACTTTTTTCGTGAATTTTTACAAACTTACATACTTAGGTACATCCATCCTCCCAAACTGTCCCATTCATGTAATATTAGTTTTAATTTTAAGATATTTTGTTTTCTCCAATGCATCGATTTGCGAATTAAGTCGCGGGTAGGTACAGATAATATTTTAGTATAGTCTATTGTTATTGTTTGTTTATGATAAATAAATTACCTAAGTACTTATTTAAAACATCTTTTACTGGTAGAAAGTTACAGTTAATGATAATGTTGACGTTAATGTTAAAGTTTAATAATTATTATTCCTTTGTGACAGTATTTTTTTATGTAGCATTATTGTTAGTATTTGGTTAGTATCCATACTAATATTTAAACTTTAAACAGTAGGTATGTTTGTATGTCTGTTACGCTTTTTAAACTACAGCACCGATTTTAATGAAATTACAAATAGTTGAAAATAAAGGATAAATTGCTGGGCGCATTTTGTAATTATGAATATCTACAAATATGCTTTTTATTTTACAAAATGAAAGTAGTCAGACTCATGAGTTAGGGTAGGTACCTGAGTATAGAAAGAGCTATTACATCGAAATCGTTTCAGCCGTTTTTTAGGGAAATAAAACTTATTTATCAGCTTGCGTAACTAAGTACACCTAGCTAGTGTAAATAGGAAAAAGATTCTCGTATAAAATTGAAAATTATTTTATCAATCTACATTACGTTACTTTGGCACGTAATAAGCTGTATTTAAAAAAAACTAACAAAAAAAAAGGAAAGATTAGCCGAAGATGATAGATGTCTTTTAAATACGTGCCCGCCACGTGCATGACAAAGGAAGAATAAAAAAGGCAGGTATGAGAAACCTTTTTGAAAGTAGATGAAATGTACTTATTTTTTAATTTTTGCCAAATTTTTGGTGAGGGATAAATGTAAAAAGGGAATTATATATTTTTATTTAAATTGAATAGTAAATTAAAATGATGACATCTTAATTTCTTTTCGCTTTTCTAAATCTTAATGTATAATATACTTACTAAAATTATAAAGCTGAAGAGTTTGTTTGTTTGAACGCGCTAATCTCGGGAACTTTTGGTCCGATTTGAAAAATTCTTTCGGTGTTAGAAAGCCCTTTTATCCGACCAATAGTAGCGGAGGACTGCGGGTAAAACCGCGGAGCACAGATAGTAAATTATATACTTGTAAACTATATTTTTGGTAAAATTACATACTCGACGATAATTCTATTCTAATACGTCGACGACGGTCGACGACTCTATTTTACTTTTAAATAGAGTTAAAAGTAAAATATACGAAACAGTTGACAGCCCCTGACTCGTTTTTGCGCGGGCACCCGTCCCGCCAAATTTTGACAAGTAACCTAAACGGATGTAACTAATTTCTTATTTTGTCCCGTTTGTGTCCCGGAATAAGCTGTTTAGATGAATTCCGGCTTGACGCAAACCTTACTCAAATCTATTTAGCGTTATTGTGGCCGATATAATAGTAGTTTTTGTCAAATGACAGCCCGCCATTTCCGTTTAGTTTTTTTTTTTACAACTTGGGCTAATGAGCAGATATTTTTTTTTTAATTTTCAAAATACTGAAATGTCATTGATTTTTTATTATAAGATATTATATGACAAGTGAATAGCGTAAAATGTAGATTTTAATCTTTAGACTAAGTACTAAAAATTATTAAAAATGATGTTTCTTTTTGTAATTGTTTTAAATTGTAAGATTTTATACGTTTGTGTGGGTGTTCATTATGTATTGAATATTTATTTAAAATTATATATGAACTAGCTTTCCACCCGCGGCATCACCCGCGCAGTCAAAGAAAAACCCGCATAGTTCCCCTTCCCGTGGGATTTCCGGGATAAAACCTATCCTATGTCCTTTCTCGGGTATCAAAATATCTCTATACCAAATTTCATGCAAATTGGTTCAGTAGTTAAGGCGTGATTGAGTAACAGACAGACAGACAGAGTTACTTTCGCATTTATAATATTAGTATGGATGTTTATCAGCCATTTGGTATCATATCACCAGCAAAAAAATTAGTTAGTACCTATGGGATCGAATCGTGCTGTGTATTAAAAATGGTCTAAAATATTTTATTTATTATTCAGTAACTAGTTACTTAGTTAATGTTTTAATTTTTAATAATTTTATTATTTAACTAACTTACCGCCCGCGGCTTCGCCCGCTTTGTCTAAAACCTAATAAATTATATACTAAAACCTTCCTCTTGAATCACTCTATCTATTAAAAAAAACCGCATCAAAATCCGTTGAGTACCTTGTTTTAAAGATTTAAGCATACAAAGGGACATAGGGACAGAGAAAGCGACTTTGTTTTATACTACTTATGTAGTGATGATGATATGGTTAGGTAGGTACGCAGGCTGAAGAGTTTCTTTGAACGCGCTAATCTCGGAAAATACTGGACCGATTTCAAAAATTCTTTCACCGTTGAATGTGTACGTGATCCCTGAGTGCTATAGATATATTATGTACCACGGGCGAAGCCGGGTATATAATAAAAAAATGTGTGCGTGTATTAGTGTACACACGTAAGAAGTGAAACTTCTTTATGACCTCATTTTTCAAAAAATAATTTACTATATGCAACTTTACAGAAATACGTAGAATCACGCGTGGTAGGATAAGAAAAAGATGGCGCGTAACGGAAAAATGTCACGCGTAACAAAAAAATGTTACACTAAATTTTTTTCCAACCCCGATAAAAAAGTTTCACTTCAAAAATATTTGTATAATATAAAAAAATACTTACATACTTACGTACGGGCGGCATGCATCACGTATCTACAAGATACATCTTCGTTTACCGCCAAAGCATTGGCCAAATAATAAATATATTATACGTGATGTTAACAAAAGGTATTATTCCGTACATCGGAAGTGAATCGCCATTTGTTTATTTGAAAAGGATTGTTGTCTATGGTCTTTTTTTTTAATTCCGAATTTCAGAACGTGACCGTGGAATTCACAAAAGGGCGGGAAATATTCACTTCCTCCCGTTAAGTTAGTAGGGGGTCTTATTTTAAGTTCCGGTTAAATAAAAAAAACTTTACATAATATTTAAAATAATTCTTATTACAAACATGGTAATTTAGTTTAGTTGTAACTCGTTTTGTGATTTCTAGCTTTTCGTAGCTTCGATCGCATAGTCAAATGAACCCGTATAATTCCCATTCCCGTGGGCTTTTCAGGATAAAAACTATCCTATGTGTTGTAGATGGTGTAGATGTTTGCTCTGGGTGTTAATTAATTATCTATATCAGTATTTATTTAAAATTATATATGTATGTTTATCAGCCAAGTGGTTATGGAAACTAACACAAGCGAAAAGCTTAGTATGGGATCAGATCGTGCCGTGTGTGAAAATTCTCCTGAAAAAAAGATATTAATTGGAATTAAATAATTTAGAATTTTAATTAAATAATTTAATTTTAATAAGAAACAGCAATGCCATATTAATAAACTAGGTTTCCGCCCGCGGCTTCGCCCGCGCAGTCAAAGAAAAACCCGCATAGTTCCCGTTCCCGTGGGATTTCCGGGATTGCGTCATTTTCCCGGGATAAAAAGTAGCCTATGTCCTTTCTCGGGTATCAAAATATCTCTATACCAAATTTCATGAAAATTGGTTCAGTAGTTTACGCGTGATTGAGTAACAGACAGACAGACAGAGTTACTTTCGCATTTATAATATTAGTATGGATTACACATTCCCTTAATCACCATCCTATTTACAACACAGATTAAAATACCACGTCGAAACTGACATTTAATAAAATTGAATAAATAAACAAAATTTCCGTTGACAGTTAACCGGAAGCTGGGATCAAAAGTTAATATTTGAGTCTACCGTCCGCTTCCCGTCCGATTGCACCTTTTGTATATATAATAAAAGTACGTCCGTCCGTTTGGCTTAATCTTTACAAAACGTTGTTTCCTAAACAGTTCCGGTGGTACACAATAAGCTATAAAATTTGGGATCTTAAACTGTCCCTTTCCTGTTTTTTTGAGGTCCGCTTCTTTATCTTTTGGAATCATCTGAATACGTGAATGGCAGGTTTATGAATAAATGGGTATTTCCTAAAATAATCTAAATGACGACTAATGTAGGGTGTGAAATAATTTTAACCACTTTTTATTCAACAGATGTGTAAGTATCTTAAAACTATTAACTATAACTTTTATGAAGTGAAACAATTAATATTAAATATCATTAACTGTTTAATTTTTTAAAGCTCATTAAATTATAACAGCCATAAATTTTCATAGACATTAAAAACACATGTTTCCATACTTAAAGATGTGTCAAAAATGCAATAAAAAATAAAACGGCTGTCATTTCCGAAAATAAATTTGGCGGGAAACTGATATATTATAGTGGCGGATACGCGCGCCCCTAATTATTGGCTTTCCTACATTTGAATGATAAAAAACATAAACTTACCTTAAAACAAAATAAACTCTACGCAGTCCCACATATAGGTTAAAATCAAATTGCAAATTTTTGACACATACGTCATTTCATTCATAATATCAAAGACGGAAACGATTAGTTTCAGGCCACATGCTGACAGGATGCGTGAATTCATTATCGATTCAAAAACATAGCTTCCATCCCGCTCTCACTAGAGCTTTTCACTTATGTTAGAAAGAGATGCAAAAAAACCCGCATCCGGCTACAAAACCGCGCAATGTGCATTTAAATATTATTCAACTCCGAAAAGGCTTACATAAAAACTATTGCTACTCAATAATCGACTTTATACATAGATTATAAGGGTTACAATTATATGCACAATGGGTACGTTTACGACGTTTAGTTCGGAAAAGGAATAAGGGTATTCTTGTCGTCATTCAAATTTGCGTCAGAGGTGAGAGGTTCAAAATCGTTCATTCAGTTATCAAGCCTCAATGTGTAAACACGTATTTGTAGTTAATTAAATTACAATACATTTATACGTTTAAAAATTATATTTGGTGGAGTGTTAGTGGTTTTAGTGTATTGTGACTTAAGGATTGTTTGGGTTTAAATATTAAATGTAAGTTTAGTACATATTTATTATTAATTAAAAATAAAATTATAACTTGATGTTTCATTCATAAATAGACAGTAAGTATTCGTACCTGTGTTTGGAGGTACATGATGATGATGATGATGATTATTCCTTAAACTACTCTAGAAGCATAGGGCCTCAGTAATGACATGATGATACCTTTACCTTAATATATGTTTTTCAAACAAAATATGCACCTACCTATTTCGCACTGTTATTTTTAGTTTAAACTGTTAAAAGATAGTTGTAATTATCCTATTTGCATTAAAATTACACAAAAAAAAAACATTTTTTTACATTAATAAATCACACTTATAAAATAAATTTTCATTTACTATAAAATATTTACTATACTTATGCAGTAATTAAAAATAATTAAAAACTTTATTTTCCTGTCACTACAAAATTGGCGGGAAATCACAGAAACAGTCATAGACAA